>CAEFZX010030858.1:0-208143 GCA_903066825.1 Alfaro cultratus | reverse complement strand
AAAAAAAAAAAAAAAAAAAAAAAAAAAAATATATATATATATATATATATATATATATATATATATATATATATATAAAATAAGAAATGTAAATAAAGTGAGATACAGTGAAGAAGTTGGATTTTCTTCCTTGTTTTGTTTGATTTTTTTTTTTTTTCAAATTCATTGGTTTTGCTCTATGTTCTTTGTATTTCAAAACTTGAAATTGTATTATTTTGACATTTTCTACAATGGTTTTGCAGCAGCAGTGAGTTGTAATCCCATTCTGTTATACCTTTATGACATTCAGACACATGTTAATAACATGCTTAGCGCTGGTGCAGTAATCTCTGGCACGGGAGTAGCATTTCAGAGCATTGCTGAGGTCACCACAGTCCAGGTAGTGGTCCCCCAAATCATCATGGCCTCTTCTGAAGTGGGAAAATGAAAAAAATGTGAGAAATAATCATCAAGGATTAGTAATGGAAAACATGTGACTAAAGTAACTGACAGATAAACAGCTTTAATTTTGAATATATATGTAAATCTAAAAAAAAAAAAAAAGAAAAAAAGCCACAGTCCAGGCTTTTGCTCAGACCTCTCAACTGAACACTGAGAAAGCTGGACATGGCTGGGGAAGAAGAACAGGCCAAAAGACTAAAGATATTTGAGCTATGTGTGCAGCAGTGTTAAGCAAAGGCTATAAATATTAACATAAAAATAATTTCTTGATTTTTTATTTTTAATAAATTTGCAAGAATCTTAAACTTTTCTCCATGTTGTCATAATAGGGTAATACAATTTGGAATAAGACCGGAACATAAAGTGTGAAAAAAAGTGAAGGGCTTTCCAGATGCACTGTGCATTCTTTCTATGAGGGACTATTCCAATTCATTTTTCTGATGTAATGCTAGACTGTTGTACTTAGTTCTGTATTCATGTGTGAGTCAAACACTGACTGTGGTCTCCCTTCAGCAGCCAACAAAAGGTAAGTTTGTTGTAAAACTTGTTAACATGAATGCCATCCTCCTCTCCCCAAATAGTTTGAGTACTTGATCAAATCCTCGAGTTATTTTTCATAATTGTAAAACAATTCAGCAAACGTCATAGCACTGCAAACCATTTACTTAGTACCTACATTTATGATATGTTTCAATCAGTGAAAGCTGAAGATGTCTTGTAACTTTCAGATACAAGACAGATGTTTACTTGATCATGAGATGTTTTTTTTATAACAGTGCTCATGTTAATTAAATACAGGTTGGTTATAATAGCAATAATCACCTGATGCTCTCTTTGATTGAGTTGCCTTTATAGTTCTTCAGATCTGTATCCAGCTTCTCTAGTTTGAGCAGAGCCTTTTTCCTAGTAGATTCTGCCCAGGCTGAGTCCAGTGGAGGTAGAACCCCTCCATCAGGAACAGTGTCAGGCACGCCCTGAACATCCCTAAAATCACAAGAAGAGAAGAATTGTTATCTTTATTTACCGAGTTCTTCGCAATGTTTGAGCTTGTCAGATTCTTTCTTTTTGCTTTTACTGTACCTTGGGATCAGTGCATTTATCATTTGGTCATCATTTGGTTACTGTCACATGTGTATATGAGAATATAAACTGTATAGGATCTGTTATTGTCAGCTACCTCGAGAAGTTCCCTTCACTTTGCCAAGTCGAAGCTGGAAGTCCCTCTATGAGAGACGTTACTTTCCACTCCTTTACTATGTTCATTAGGTATGACCCTCCATTCAAACTGGTCTTAGATTACCACCAGTTGGTTAAATACATGCTTGGTCAGATTCAGAGTTTTGGTTTCATTCATATCTAACATGAAAAGAAAAAATATTGAAATGCAAATGTAATTTTAGCATCTGTACCTTGTGGCTTCTGTTAGCTTGCGGTGGATCTCTTCGTATGTGTCTACATTGAAAGTTCTCTGGACGAACGTGAGGGCCATCTTCAGTGCCTCCACTCGAAGCTGAGGACAATGCTCAGCAATGAACTGAAGCCTCTCAATCCGCATTAATCCGCTGTAGCTAGTAGCATATTGTTCCAGGTCCTACAGAAATCCACAAACAAGAGATCAAACAGATCCAATCAAAAGTTGTCATTTTTTTAAAAATTAGAAAATGAGGAAAGTTTTGTTTAAATATGCAAGAAAACATTGATAAAACTTAATTGAATTCTCAAAAGTGTACTCCTTAATTTCATATTTTTGGTTACACCACACCACTAGAACGTTATAATATTAATCTTAAAAAGTTTACGGTATCTTTAAAATATTTTGTTAATTTTGTCAGCAGTGACAGGTGTGAAAGATTTCTGGATCAAGGATGCAATTGAATTATGTAAAAATTATTGAGTGCTTTTCACATTCTTGGAAGGAAAAAAAACAGCAACTTCTGGTGACAAGGAATCAGGATGCTTTGTAAAATGTACAGTCTATTCTCCACCCAGTTTCACAAACCTCAGCAGCATCACAAAAAGAAAAAGCTGTGAAAATTACTTATTTATTTTGTCTATGAAAGCTACTGAAGATTGCACTGATGATGTAAAGCAGGGGTGCCCAAAGTTGGTCCTCGAGGGCCGGCATCCTGCATGTTTTAGTTCTCTCCCTGGTTTAACACACCTGGATCAAATGATGGCTCATTAGAGGCCTAAGAAGAACACTGACATTCTGAAAAGGTTGTTGGTACCAGGAGAGAACTAAAACATGCAGGATGCCGGCCCTCGAGGACCCACTTTCGGAACCCCTGATGTAAAGAATTAGATTTTTTCTCCAAACATAAACAATGTGTTGATAATGATTTTTTTTTTTATATATATATCTTTATTTTCTTTTTCATTGTTTATTCTTAGCAGTATTTAAGATGCAAAACAAAAAAGATTTTGAGAAATTGATATGTTTTATCACATTATTAGGGGTGCACCGACTGCAGTTTTCTGGCTGATCGCTGATCCAATTTTAGCCGATACCAATTTGAAATGTTGCTAAAGTCAATGAGTTGGCAACAATGGGATAGTGTTGGGCTATATGCATAAAATCTAATATCCCTATATATTTTTGCTATATCACAATACACAATATATTAAGACATTTTTAAATGAGCTTCAATGTTATTTTAAACTGCAGACCCCTTGCAGCATGATATCACCCACACAAGTTCCCAACCCCATTTCCCTGCTAGACTTAAATGTAAGCTCAATATATGAAATAAAAATGGATGCAGTATTTTGCTATGAATTGTCTACACTATGACTAGATAACAAGGTCAGAAAAAAGTTTTAATTAAGAAAAGAAAATAGCGAGGGAGAGGAAAGTTACTTGCTTGACTTTGACAAATTTAAGTGTTGTGGAATAAGGTGTGTTCTGATTCAGCTTAAAAATAAAAAAAGCAACCTACACACAAACTGACAGATCATCAGTACAGCAGGTGTTTAAATTAGCTAATCAACCTCTGCTGTGTTAGCTTGGCTAATAGCAGAAGTAGCTAAGCTACCACAGCGATTACTTAATAATAATAGCAAAATACACATCAAGCCTAAACACATAAAACTGTAACAAACTGAATGTTCTGTTCTATGTGGGGGTAATATTGAGTATCTTTGGTGCTGAATCCTGATACATAAAGTGGTGTTATCAGTTGCTATGGCAACGAGTCTGCGTGTAGTGTAAAGCCGACAGAGAGCGAAAAAATAAAAAAAATTTGTGATATAGATTGGTACCAACTGATTTTATTGTGATAGGGTGTTTCTTCCATATTGCTCAACCCCAATTGAAAGCAAAAAGTTATATCACAAATACTTGTAGAAGTCTGAAAGCAAAGATGTTTGATTTGATCTATCTGTGGACAAGAAAGGGATAGGAACATCAGAATTCAATCTAATCTAATTCTTCTGGAAATACAGGTGTGTAGTTTCACATGGACATAGCATTTAAAACATAAATTCTAACAAGTCTCAGTAATCTCAATCTTCCTTGTCTCCTTGTAATCAGTGAGCTATGAAATGATTAAAGTGTCTTTCTACTTTGTAACGAAAGCTTCCCAAAAAGGGAGTGTATAGAAAAAAATAGATAAATACCAGTGTTGGGTTTTCTACAATGTAGCTGATATCTGGAGCATTCTGCGGGTCATCTTGAGGATCTGCATCAATCTGCATGGGCTCAACAGAGCCCTGGAAAACAAAACCACATACAGAGGATTTAAATTCAAGCAAGAGATAAACTCTAAATAACAACACTAACATTTTTAAAATGTACACGACAAAATTGTTGGTACCGCTCTGTAAATGAATGAAAAGCCTATAATAGTTACTGAAATGACTTGAAACTGACAAAACTTTACTGAAAATTAACCAATGAAAATCAGGCATTGCTTTTAAATTGTAGTTCAACAAAATCATTTTAAAAAACAAACTAATAGCAGGGTTTCCCCAGCATTCTTCAGCTGTGACTGTTCATCTGCACACAACTATTTTTTGGCTGCCTGAATACATTACCTTGTATATATTAAAATAGGATTATGATCAGTCCCTCAGTACTTCAGAAGCCTTTCTACCAAATACTATTTTACTCCTTAGTAATTTCTTCAGTAAAGCCCCCTTGAAGTAGTGACACTGTTATGTACGCACATTTTTGGGCTATTCTGCATAATTTTGAGAAGAACTCGGTTCTGTGGTGAACAGTCTAAGAATTCAAGATTTCTAGCTAAAGTTAATTAACAAGGTAGTAAAGGTTGTATTCAGAAAGAAGCTAAGCTCAGCCTCCACAACAAACGGGAAACCACTCGGTTTTTAGTATACTAAATAAAACTCCTCTTCTAATGACCGGAGTCTCGCAGCGAACATGACTTATGAAAAGTTTTTTTATTTCCGTTCTTGTAGCTGAAAACGGGTTCTGTCTTTTTTCATGCTAATTGTTAACAAACGAATCCGTTTTTCTATGTCGGCTGCCATTTTTAAGGTCATCTGCTCAACGTGCTGTCACCCAAGCACCAAAAAATTGTATCGATAACTTTTTTCATTTGCCGTAATAATAACAGATTTTATTTAACAGAACCTTTCAGTAAAGCTTTATGTTAGGTGTTACAAAGTACGAAGTATGATGGAGTACATCTGAGCTTTACCAAATACAACCACGTTGAGTATCGTAATTTCTAACGTTGACTTACCTGAAAGTTAAACACTTGCACAGGCAAAGGCATCTTCCAATGTTCGTCTGTGTTCTGACTTTATTGTTGGGATAGCTAAGAAAAAGGAAAGAATGCAAAAGATGAGATGTGCAGGCCTCAGCAACAAACGAACCCTTTTCGTCTTCTTCTACTACTTCCTCCTTCTACACATCTTCTTCTTTGGTTTGTTAAGACTCATGGTATCCATCATGTTTTACTACGCCTCCTATTGGTTTCTCTGTTCACTACAACATTAAAACGTTGCACTACAGACCCACGAATAATCCTTTTCAGTTTGATATCGAGTCATTTATACATCTTCTACTAACAATAAAGTTGTTTATTATAGGTTGCTGTAACCATGGCTGGACTATTGGACCACAAAACACCCCGGGTACTTTTGGCCCACAATGATTATTTATACGAAATTACGAGGGCACAAAATATATTCTTGTATATCTTGTGCATATTGTGTTGTTTCAAAAGTTTATATGCCATGCAGCATCCTATTAAGAAGAGAGTAGCCATGGTAAAAGAAATGTACCATCATGGAGGGAGAGATGGCCATAGTGTTAGAATTCCCATCCCGAAGTGAAAGCAGACGTCAAAGAAACACTGTTAGAGATAATATATATTATATATACCATATATACGGTAAAACATTTATGCCCATAGTAAAACCATATATCCTTGTACAATAGAGCTTATCATCAAAGTAGCACCTTCAGAACTGGGAGGACACTGAAAGACCAAAAATAGATATATTAAGCTAATGAATAACAACCTGCCTGCCACTGGATAAACTGGTATACCATACATAGCTAAGCTTGAAGACAAGACATTTGGTTACCCTTCCTACATCTTGTTAAATACATTGACATGTAAACTCAATTTTGTTTTTTGCTGACAGTGTGGGTTTTTTTGGACATGGGAGAGATTGCAAGGTATGTCTTTGCAATGTTGGTTAGGACTGTATGTTGTTATTTGTTATGTTCTTTAGTTTGTATAATAGAAACATTCTAATAAAAATATTTGTGAAAAAAGTGGCACCTTAAAGCATGAAACAGACAGAATTTCACTACTGTCACCACGGTTACCATCCATTAATAAAACATCCACTTCACCAATGAGTATGGATGGAAGGGTATGCTATAAATTAAATTGTATTAATTATGTCTTTGATATAGTTTTAGGTAGACTTCTGACCAACCTGCAAAGCACTCTCAGCACAGCAATAACTTTTAAAAGTTTATTCATAAAAATAATAATGATGCCATTGATTGGGAGATTGTTTGGTGGCCAAAGGAAAACCAGGAATCTACACAGAACAGAAGTGAGCTGAGAAATAGATCTTGATGGTGAGAAGTTGGTTTCTGTTTTCAAGAAGGATTGAGTAGAATCTGGGTAGCTGGTGAGGCCGGCTATATTCAGGGATCAAATCAGCCAAAAATGGTCGAACATTTCTCTGCAGTTCTACCTACTACACATCTCATTGGGAGGCAGCTGGATAGTGATCTTGTACCCCCACATTCCCAATAAACACCCAATCACCATTCAGAATGTAAATGAGCCTATAAGTAGAATGCCTCAGTATCACATTTCTCTTATACTGAGGCAGAAACAGCTGAAGTGGTAAAAATTTGAAGAACTAGTGAAGTTCTATTAAATTTGTTGTGATTCATTTTGTGGCTGTGAGACACTTTATAAGTAACTGCAAAAACAGATTTAAGTCAACCGGGGAATGCCATTCTGTTCTTTTCCAAATGTGTGCCTGTCAGTAAGTCTCAATTAGCATAGAGAGTTGCGAGTGCCTGGTACATTACACACACTGTGGACAGCCCGACAGTGTAACTTTTATTCTACACTTTCAACACACAGATGTAATTACTATTTTGAGCCACTAGGTGAAAGCAAAGTACCATCCTGGAACAATGGATGGTCTTTTGCTCACGCAAGCTCAAGCAAGCCCAGGCCAAAATAAAGTATTTAAAGACCCATACAATTATTAATAAGAAATACATTAATCAGAAAAAGCAATTAGAATTCTTATACATATATAATTGTAATATAGCAACACTGTTCACACAAAAAAGAAACATCATATGTGTTGTTGTTTATGAGATGAGGTTACATTGTAAGGTCATTTATACCTTATTTAAATGTCAATTTCTGTAAATAATGTTTCTTTTTCTTGTCTCTACGCATGTACAGCTTTAAAGACTGTTACAAACCATAGACACAAATACTTCATATCCGCTGAACTGGACAATATGTAGAGCTGGCACGTTTCAAAGTAGAGTCACTACTCAAAGTTGTCTCACGGACAAATCAGAGTTTACTGACTGTTAAAGCACTTTTTTGAATTTGTATTTGAAGCTGTTTAACTTCATAGCTGATCTGATTATGGATATTTCCTGAGTACTGATCTCTGCAGATCCACCAGATCTGCAGAGATCAGAGGCTGATGACATCTGATGAGGTCTTCAGAGGCTCCTCTTCCTCCTAATTTAGCCTGAGATGGCAGCAGCCTGTGCTGTCAAGGAGTTTTTTAGTTGCATCTGCTGCCTCATCCAGGAGGAGCAGGGGAGATGGCCAGCCTTCTTCAGCCTCATCGTCCTCTCTAGCTGAAGCTGCAGAGGACACTGAAGACCAGGTTGGTCCCCCTAAGCCACAGACAAGAGGTCAGCACACAGAAGCAACTCACATTCAGCAGGTGGACAGCTTCCCTGGAGCCAGAGTGGAAGCACCTGACCTACCTCTTCCACAGATCAGGCTTTTTAAAGATTGGTAATCTGTGATCGGCCAGAAAATTGCAGTTGGTGCACCCCTAAAAATAAAAAAAATATTGAGCATCACTTATTATAAATAAATAAATAAATAAATAAAAACAGGAAAAACCTATATACAAAGATACTGTTTATGGTAAACAAACTCAATGATGGTTTACATAAAAGTAAATTAACACCAAACAAAGGACTTACTTTCTCATGAAAGGCTCATGAGAGCCCAGATCAAGGAGGTTCTATTTTCTGTCCAAAATCCTTAAGGGAGAAGAGAATTGGAGTGAGATCCTCCAGAGAGGAACATGGTATCTAATTGTAGCGGAAAAAAATATTATAGAACAGATATTGAATGTTATTTTAATCCATGATCTATTATAGATTGTAGATGTGTTAAAGGTACATACGATGTACGATACAATACAATTAAACAGATAACCTCTCTCAAGGAATCATTATTATTTACCACAGATACAGATACACTCTATTAGCAA
Source organism: Alfaro cultratus (assembly GCA_903066825.1). NCBI lineage: Eukaryota > Metazoa > Chordata > Actinopteri > Cyprinodontiformes > Poeciliidae > Alfaro > Alfaro cultratus. The sequence goes on along the minus strand of CAEFZX010030858.1, from coordinate 199,725 downwards.
AGTAGATGTGAATTAAGATATTAATTCTATAAAAATACTTTCATTAAATATCCCAATATTAAAAGGCCAGTCAAGTAACTGGACATTAATTTAAGAAAAAACAACTTTGAATTCAATGGCCAGTTCTTCCTGCAGATTAAGGGTACACATAAGTAGACAAGTGTATCTATTCAAATGGGTGAGAAGTTTATTTTTATGGCAAAATGGAAAGTAGAGGTATTTAACAAATATAATACAAAACCTTTCTATAAGTCAAGTCAAAATTACAACAGCCTCAGCTGACCAAAGTGCTTCACAACAAACATCACAAGTAGATGAATGATAAAATAGAAAATAAAATTAAGTTTAATAAAAATAAAAAGAATTATAAAATCTGCAACGACACCAAAAACTAATAGCATGAATAAAAACCAAAACATGCTTAATTTACCTTTACCTTTTCTCTTTAACTGGTGTTAAAGGCCAGGGAGAATAGATGAGTTTTCAGTCTGGACTTTGACTGACCCACTGACTGAGAAAGCTTAACAGAGAGGGAGACTTTCTCCACAGAGAAGGCTCTGTCCCCTCTAGTTTTTAGCCTAGCTTTAGCGACTGCCAATAAAATCTGGTCAGTTGACCTTAGGGTCTGGGTGGGCAGTAGGGCTGCAAGAACTCATTTAAGTAAGAAGGACCCATGGAGTTCAAACACTTAAAAACAATCAAATAAAACCAACCTTAAATTATGCCCCCCAAAAAAGGAGCCAATGAAGGTCTACAAAACCGGAGTAATGGATTCACGCCTCTTTGTTTTTATCAGTAGACGAGCTGCAACATTGTGTACGCTCTGCAGTTGCTGCAAGGAGCTCTGCTCCAACCCTAAGTACAAACTTACTACATACCTGGATGACATCACTATATTATATAGTTTGTGTATGTCCACAAAATAATACAGTGACGTTTGAGGAAAAATAAGTGGTGTGAATACTTTACTGTTACATAAGTAGATAAGTTTCTCTATTCAACTATCTAGAATGGATACTGTTTAGCACTGTTTGTGTAGGCTAATATTTAAAATGGCACTCTCTTTTTGTAACACATGAAGTCAACAGCATAATCGTAGTGAAATTGGTCCTTCATATCTTTTTCTTGTTTCTTGCAGAAACAAATGATCCTCTCCTTTTGTTCAACCCGCCTTCTTTTTGTGAGCCACTCCTTCTGCTTGCTCCTTAGTTCCACTATCAGTCACCTTTCTCTCTCCGTTTCACCCCAAATCGACAGCATATTCTCACTATTATTAAATGCTTATAATTGTGAAAATCTGTAGGGTGTTGTTTCTATAATCCTTGTATCATTCCCTATGTTAAATCTGTAATATTACCACTAAGGCAGTAGGCTGGACGACTTGTAAGTTTGTCAGGGTCTCTGTGTGTGAACGGGAGTTGTGGTTCGGAAAGTGCAGTTTTTCAATTCAACCACCAGGTGATGCTGAGGCAGTCATGTCTAATGTAATAAGCAGAGATTCCTTCAACTGGTAAAACTCTCCACCTAAGTTTTAAAGAAGCAGATTCTAACTCTACATTACTTTTCAGGCAGAAAGAATTCTGGGGACAGACTCAATGAAGACTATAGAACTTTTCTGATTTATCATGCATTATTGTGATTTTAAGCTTTTTTTCTTCTAAGGCAAGAAGGTGATTTCATATAGCTGTAATGGTTTTAGACTTTCTTGAAGAAGTTACAGTCTGATATCTGAACAGTGAGTCTGTAGGTGGGATTCAGAATGGATATGCCATTTTCTGTGCCTGAAAAACAAGATCAGACCAAAAAAAAAACAAAAAAACTCACAGGACAGAGTGGCCTGGTGATTTTGGTTTCCTAACGACATTACCTTCCAGATAGTTGGTTTCCATTAAACATCTATTTTATCAGTTAATGCTGGCACATCCTTGTTTTTATTTAGTTTAGAAAACCTATTTGAAAGTCTAAGCTTTGAAGCCTCTAAGTCCCAAAAGACCAAACCTGAGACATTTTTTCTGATATTATAAAAGCTATAATTAGTTTAAAAATATGTAAATTTGTCTAAACTCCTCTGTAGAAGTTTGTTCTCTTAGAGCAAAGTACAACAGTAAGACAATAGCCAGAACAAAACGGAGAGAAAACTGAGACTGCTCAGGCTGTATCCAGTAATCAGTAACACATTGTCTGTGTGTGATGACTTGCTGTGGCTCCAGCCAACCAAGAGCCAAGTCAGGATCAAGCAGCTCTGATGTGTCTTTGCCACGGCAGCCAGTTATATGCGACGATGCAAACCATACAGTACCAGTAAGAATGGATGACACCCACTCAACTTATTGCTCCACCTTCTATGGTTTTCTCTGTCAGTAAAAATCCTTCTGATGATTTTACTGTTATTCTAACCTATTGATGACATAGTAAGAAATATTTACTACTGCTTGATGACAAAGTAATAAATATTTTATTGTATTATTTGAAAATAATACAATAAAATATTTCTTGTGAACAATGAAGCACCAAGGTAAGAAAGAATCAAGCACAGTGGTGAAAGAAATCTGCTATTTTTAAACTCAATCATAAAATCAATTTTAAGTAATTCCTAGTTATGAAAACACAGTAAAAGTTTTAAAGAGTTTAATGGCCTTCAGTGAGGTTTGATTTCCTTGAAAGCATGAAAAACAATTTAATCTTGGATCATTTGCTTCTCATTCAGCTGAAAGTTGTAAACACCATCATAATCTTTCTTCTCACTTCAAACCCCAAAAGTCCAACAAATCCTTCAACCTACAAAGTTAAGAATGAAAATTAAGGATCTTTGACTCAAAAGTTAAATATGGCATTTAAATGAGCATCATAACATCAGGCAAGATTTCAAATTTTCAACTTTAATCAGCTTTAAAACTGTGAACTTTTTTAGCAATTATATGTGACACAAATGTGGAGCTGAAGAAAAATTATTTCAACATTTTTAGCAAATAAAATGTTAAAAATATGCCTTTTTCACTAAATAACTTCTAAGTAAAAAATAGTGAACCTATCAGAGAATGTATTGTTCACTTGAAATTTAGCCTTTGATCAAACTTCTGGAGAAGATAAGTCATAAGATGTCTTATTTGCTAAACGTCATCTAAGGTCTACAGCAAATTAAGCCTTTTCACAAATTAAACATTTGTGGTATCTTACCACAAATGTAAATATGATTAATTGGAGACAAATAAATCATGTGCTCAGATGAGACCATATCCAAACATTTTGGCTTACATGCATGAGACTAACCGCAGCAAATCAATAAGCAAGTTTACTGTGGGCTGTTTTGAGTTATTTATAGATTCTAAATAACTAGAATCTATAGGTTCTATAGATTCTAGTGATGTTAAAGAAAGAAAGCAAAAGAAAAAAAGAGAAAGGACAAAGGCATGTCCATTTGAATGTCAGGAAACCAGATTTCTGTGAAAGCAGTTCTCAAAGTTCCTAAAGAATTCTCAGCAAACCTGACCTGCAATCTGGGGATGTTAAAGGCTGGTCATTTACATTACTTTGCATTAATTCTACCCCCTACCATTGTCTGTCAGCAAGTATGACTGGGAAAGTGTGCAGACAGAAGTTTTTTTTCCCCAAAAGCTTTTGTCTGGATTATATAGCTATAAATATGTTTTAATAAAATTTCAACTTTTGCCCCTTTTTTTCATCAAGGCTGTGAGCTTCTGTCTTGTAAGCCATTATCATGGACTCATCTGTCAACCCTAAAGTTAGAGGACTGAAGGAGAGAAACAGAGGCCATAGCTTGATTTTGTTAACAACCACAACTATTGCTTTCATTGAAAAATATACAACATTTTCATTTTAATTGCTACATCACCATTCTCTTCTGACTATATTAATGAGATTAAAGGCAACAAAGGCAAAATTAATTATAAAAATGATCTAGTAACTATTCTGTACATGCATGTTTTATTGATAATGTCTCCTGTGTATGAGCTTGTTAATCCGGGAATGTTTAGGAGTTGAGCCACTGCTTCTTCATAAGGAGACAGTTGAGGTGGCTTGGGCACCAGGGCTAGGATCCCTCCTGGCCACCATGAGGAGGCCCAGAGGGAGAAGCTGGAGGGACAATGTTTCTCAGCTGACCTGGGAACGCTTTGGGATTCCAATAGATGAGCTGGCCGAAGTGGCTGGGGAGAGGGAAGCTTCCATAATATTCCACCTAAATTAGGTGGAATTACATATTCAAGTCTCAGTATGGGTTTCACTCAGGAAGACCTTTGGTGTTTCAACACCACCTTGATATCTAGATGAGCAAAACTCAATGAAAAAAACACAAACTTGTAAATTGACCCTTTTAATCTTAAAGATGATGTAAGCAAACATCATAGTGAATTTAAAATAGTGCATAGTGCAATAAGTTTGAATTTTGAGCTTGAGTTGCTGGATTTATGATGTAAAAAAAGAGAAAACATCCTTATTTGAAGAAACAAAAATAAAGTGGTTAATTTTAAACAGGCTAAAATGCTGTAACCATAAACTACTGATTCTGTAAGCCAAAGCCCCAGAAATTCTATTTGAACACTAACATAAAACTTCAAAAAAATGTGCAGATACAAAGTAAGCAGTTCCACCTACCCTCTGTAGGTACAGCCTCCTGCTAATAAGGCTAAGTACTAACAGAAACCATCAGTGGGTTTAGAGGTGTTCAGCAGTTTGGGGTGGGGAGAGGAGTAATGCTAATTGGCTTTCAGGGCTGCTAATATGGAAAGAAACAACTGTTAAAAATTGCTGAAAGGAAGAGAGGAACATGAAACACAAAGAAAAAAAGGGGTAGAGGTGACCTGTGGCCCCCTGATGTCATACTGGAAACCGCTACAGGGGGTCATTTTAAAATCTCTCCATAAAAACAATTAGAGGTTTGAAAGAAGCCAGCGTGGCAGCCAGGTAACTGCTGATTTTCAGGCTGAGTGTGTACTTGTGTTTGACTTGGTACTACATAGCAGAATTAAAAATGGTTGATCACAGACTTTGTAATACAAAATAAAAGTTAGTGAATAATCATTAACTTTTCTTTGGGGAGAAGAAGGCTGGTCTGACATATATCTATCAGATTTCTAAAAATGTTGTGTTACTTCTTCAGCTAAACTATTTGCAAAACTGTATGGGAGAATTTTTCTGCCATAATCCAAGAGGACACATTTTCAGTCTGAAAGCAAGATTTCATGTCTTTTGTTCTCAAAACTTTTAATACTTTTGCTGACATTTTTATTTTCAAAGCAGGACTTCATATCTTTCTACTCAAAACGTCTCCTCGCGCTCATTCATAATATTCTCTGCTCGGATTCTGCTCGCTTATGAAACATTCTCTGCTTGCTTCTGGAACAAAAATGCACCGTGGCCTGGCAACCTCTTGTCCAACAGAATGAAAATGTTGTACTGGGTGTGTTTGTTTCCTTTTGTTTCCTTCTAGTGGGTGTGCCTGTGTGGCTACTATTGATTGAGGGCAGGTGAGGCGATATGGCAGCCTCACTGCAATCAGACTGATCCAGGGTAGCTATGACTACAGTCCAGTGGCTTGCCATCATCAGTGTGAATGTGTGCATGAATGAGAGTGACTGATTTCATTGTAAGGTGTCTTTGAGTGACCTGATGTCATTTCATATAAAAATGTATGACTAAGATTGCGTAATTAATCACATTGCATCCTTTAAATTGGTAGGTTCCATGATTGCAAAATTAATTTTGAAATCCCATATTAGAAAAACTTACATACATAAATAATAATTTTCATGATTGTTATTAATATTTGTATCTTTATTATTTCTTTATTATTTCTGGCAGAAGATTACAGAAGAAAAAAACTTATAATTGTAAGGGAGGAACAAATGCTTAGAAGTTACAGATATTGTATTTGAAAACTAGGGTAAGTTGTTTAATTCTAGATTTCAGTTTCGAGCTGACCTTACTCAGAAAGCCCTCAGTCAGAAGTTCTGGGTTTTATGTGAACAGTAAACTCCCCAGGTATCGCAACACACTTACCACTGGTCCTCCTTGATCTTTTAATGTGCTGAAACCTGTGGTCTCCAGAAACATTAGGTGCAACAAGAGTGTACACATTAACATGTTGAGAATGGCAGTAAAATCAGTGCTGGTACAGTTAAATTGCAATTCTGCTCACCTCAGCACAGTGAAAACTAGGGTTGTATATGTAACCCTGTCCGTGTGGGATGACACCTCGCTGTTCCTTATACTCTGCGTTGTGTTTCTTTAATGGTTGTTGGAAGGAAACTTGAGGCAGGAATCGGACACACGGTGGTTGAGTTATATATATATATATATGGTTGAGTTTTATATATATATATATATATATATATATATATATATATATATAAAAAGAGGAGAATTTTGTATAAATCTGCAGATGTGCAAAAAGAATTAGTGTAAATTAAAGTAAAATATGTTTTGTGTCAAACATAAAATCTCTTTTTCATCAGAGACAAATGTTTTCATGTTTACTCACCACCAGTTCAGAAAATCGTGCATGCAGCTCCTCTGCAGGTGGCATGGGGGAGCTGAACTCCAGCAGCTGCAGAGGCACGGTGTCCTTAAGGTTGATCTCTGGTGGCTCGCTGCTTCCAAAGCAGCACAGGAAGCCCAAGCCCGCCCGAGTCCTCTTCCTGGGAGGCATAGTGGCTATGGTGGTGAAGCTGGCAGTGGTGGTGCTGAACCAGGAAGGTAAAGGACGGGGCTAAGGGACAAGGGACGGGGGAGTGGAAAGGATGACGAGACTGCTATCTGGGGGGCATGATCTGGAAAAGAACGAAGAAAAATGGAGAGGATTAGAGATACTGACAATCCCAGATGGCCAATGTCATCTGTATTTACTGAATACATTCTTGGTTAATGAAGATTTAAGCTGGTTGGTCTGTGTTTTTTCTCTGGGGAATCTTAATTTTTGTGTATTTTTTTATTTCAGAGACTGAGAGCCGATTCCCTCTCCCTCCCAGCAGCCTGATATTGTTTGGAAAAAAACATGCGAGCAACCTAACCCACATCCAAACAAACATCACTAAGCCACCTGCAGAAACTATGTTAAGGGAAAAATCCAAGCAAGAAGAGGCTTTTACAAGCCAGGGTGGGGATTTTGTTGCTGGCTAACCGAAAAAGGCACTTTGAAATGCAGGAATCGGCACAACAGCATCATTTTGTCAGTGGTTGCAACTTTACCACAGCAAAGAAATCTCTTGTTTAAGAGGTACCATGTTGGATCGGCAGCACATACACGACTCTACTGCATGAGCAAAAATGTGCCACGGTGCTTTGAAAAGAGCATTGGTGGTTCCTGCTTAATAAATTCTAGTCTTTTCAGTATAGAAAAGCAAAAATGTTGTGACCAGTCTCAGCTGAGGAGTATCCTCAGCTCTTCTTTATGCTTCAGTTTACCAGATTTGTGAATGAATAGACCACACTTATGTTATGCAAATACCTCAAGCGTGCAAATCCAATACAAGTACTTGACCGAGAAATCAATTTCGAAGCAACCGAATGTTAATGGAATTTCAAAGCTTGCACCACATTTAAAATCTAAAACGTCTATAAATGTTATGCAGCCTCTCTTAATATTTTTTACATAACCTTAGAGAAACTACGCACATCCTGAAACTCATATTTAATGAGACAGTCAAATTTTATAACTTCAGTATCCACAAAAAGCTAGTCCAAATATACTGTATCCTGACTGAGCATGAATCTCTACCATCTCTTGTTCAGTATAGAGCTTTTTACTGAGCTGTCTAAAATTAGCAGCATGGTAAATTCTTTATGAACGTTCTAGGCCCTCAACAGGAACATGAGAAGAAAGAGAAAAAGGAAGATAAAACCCCACCACATTTCCATTTGGCCTTTTTACTGCTTGTTTTGACCAACTCTTTCAATCTTCAATCTGGAGCTGTGAACCCACATTCAGCTTTCATCTCGTTGCCTTTTCTGTGACATGCTTATCATTGTTATGGACCCACTCAAAGGCCAAGCTGACAGTAAAAATGCTTCTACCATAAATAAAATGTTTAATTCACTTATGAAAATATATAGTCTATGGAAAACATGGAAGCAACCATGGCAACTTTATTCTTTAGTTCATGAAAGTGACCAGTTTTAATTCTTAAAAATTATATATAAAATACATAGAATTCAGAACAACATATCATATTTTTTAAAATTATAAAAGTAAAACAATAAATAAATAAAAACAAATCAGATGATAATTTAGAAATAACATATTTTGCTATTGAAATTGTCAGAGTGAAAAGTGTGGAAGATGTGCCACAAATTCCCAAAGCTATGCTATGTTTAGGACCAATAGCTTCTGTGAATGTGATGCCAGTCTTACCTTTACACCGCAAGCAATGTGTTTTGAAATTTTGTGTCTTGCTTTTGAACTTTAAAGCACTTCAGCTAACTGAGCAAAACTTTTAAGATATCAGTAATCATCAGAGTCTTCTTATTTTTTCTATTTTTTAAGATTTTCCTAAACCGCACCAAAAGAAACGTGTAACTTATTTAATTAGGAAAATGAATACAGTTTGGGAAGAGGTACAAAAGCATCAAAATAAGAACCATATCACTCCTAAAAAGATTCTTAAAGCAGAACAGCCAAATGTAGATCAGGGTTTGAATATTTTACATTTTCATTATTATGTTTACAAGTATTGTTTATAATGTTCAATATCAATGTAAATGATTAACTTGCATTATTTTTATTTAGTAACGTTTTAATGAATTTTTATGTTTCACCATTATTAGTGTTTTTATTCCTGTTTTTCAAAGTGCTTTTTTTCATTTCCATTTGCACTGTGAATCCATAGTAATCCATAACAGCCTCACTCTACCCTCCTCTTTTCCATCATCACAATGCCCCCACCTCTCCCTGTGAGCGTTTGCATGTGGATCATTAAAGTTAATATTGTGTGGGCATCAAGGTCAGTGAGATTCCCTCCACCTGGAAAAATTATATTTGGCATCAGAAATATGAATGGATGTCAATTTATATCTACAGTAGCAGCCAACCAAATATTCCTTCAGAGCAGACCTTTCCATTTCTCATGATGCTGATTGTGACTTCATGTATTGTGCAGCTCCACACGGTGGAGGTTTATTTAAATTAATCATAATATCAAGGCTGTTTTCTGGATGCTTTTTTGTCTTTTTTAAAATTTCTTCTCCACTATATTAACGCAGTTTAATATGTGGTAAATTTAACCTTGCAGCCTATCGCCAGCTTTCACAAGCACCTCAGATTGCAAAGGTAGCTGTTGATTTAAGATGGTCAAGTTGCTCTTTGAAATCCTGCAATCTATAAACCAGCATGGCAACTACTTCAATGAAAAAACCCTGTTTATCTGTTGTGCAAGGTCTTATCTGTGATATAAAACATGACAAATAAAAAAAATCTGAAAACAAAAGCTCATAACGCAAGTATCCAAACAATTAATTAGGTAACATTAATCATGTTAATTAACTAAAATGATGTCAGAAAGGCAAGGTGTATACCTACATCAACCCCTAACAGGAATAGCAGCTAAATTATGCATTACATAATATGCACAGAGATATACATTATGGTAAAATAAAAGGACTGTTAAGTTTGATAACTTTGACTTAAGAGCAATAACTTTTTATAGTGGCAAACAATGTTTTGTTGCTGTAAACAGTCAGTGGAGATTATTAAATCCCTTCAGCATAACACACAGCCTAACCCTCCTGTCCTATGTCTCTTAGTGTCTGTTTTTATCTTCTCTCTCCCACCAGAATCCATGTGCAGGCAGTCCTCACTCAGCACCAGTCCAATTGGCCTGATTCCAGCTCAGAGGAAGCAGGCCAGGGACTCCAAACACACACAGCATACATTATATAGAGTCAGAATTATATACAGTTAGAAATTTAAGAACCGGCTGTTTATGTAACCTTCATCTGCATGCAATGTCACTCCAGATTGACCGTGTCCACTGCCATCTTACCATCTCTGGGCTTTTCATTTCCCCCCTCTCTGTCGTCTTCCATTATTCCTCTGTTTTAGGCTAAATCAGAGTGACAGTTCCCTGCAACAACCCTCCCGCTGATGGCAACATCTGTCATTTTTCCTTGCCACTGCTTACCATCCACTTATTCCATCTTTAATCCTCCTCCTTCTGTTTCCTGTCTGTTACTGAATCCTCAGCTCTGGGCCACTGTGTTTTATTCTGGAAGTGGTTTTGTACAAATACACTTACTGTTATTTTGTGGGACTGATATGCTGATATGTCCTATTTATGGACATAGTTTGCTTACTTTCATACATTTAATATATCCACTCTAAAAAGGGGGGCAGGGGAGAATAGTTCACTTTTGCTTTTAAGGACATCAAGTCCATCAATTTGAAGTTTTTATAAGGTACAGACAAAGCCAAATATTAAATGAATCACACAATCAAGTGTTTTCACAAAGTGATCGATTCAGACATCACTTGATTTTAGTCGTTCCACTGTCTTCATTAACAGCTGCTATAAAAAAAGGAGTGCCTCAAGGTTGTGCTATGGGACCCATTCTTTACCTTTGACATGCAACTCTCTTGTTAAATTAACTTCCTATAATACAAATGGGTGTCTCTTTAGTCCATCCTATAAAATAGACATGTCAAATGTTGGTCCTGCAGAGACCTATTACTGAACTGTTAATTAGACTGAATCATCATTTATTAATACTCCTACAACGGCTGCGTACCTGTTTACAGAGGTTTTTTTTGTTTTGTTTTTTTTTACATGTACTGCAAATTGGTCACCTTATACAACAAATAAGTGAATATTTAAAAAAGACTATAACGAATAACATAAAACAAATAAATGCAGAACACTGGCAGCACTTGAGAACTGCTACAAGGCACCAGCAATTTGCGGTTTGGCACTACAATATTGGCTCATACTGGATTCCATACTCTTGTTTGAGTTTTCCATAAACTTTTAACCAATTCCTAAAATCATATCAAAAACTCCAAGTATGTTTAGCTTTGCATCTGCAATCATTTGTAAGACATTTATACATATACAATATTCCACCTAAACAGCTGTTTAAGCACAGCAAAGACAAAAACGTTCCTAACTTTAACTACACCAACTTTCAGCTAGGTTTTGCATTAATTAAATATTAATTTTAATTTGACACACATTTGTTTTTTCGCATGTCTGAGATCCTATGCATTTACCTGACTTTACACCAAAACACACACTGATGAGAACACAGCAGTCAAGTGGGAGAATTTTATCTCCATGCAATTTTTTACGTAACAATCAATTCTACATATAGTGATGGCAAGCACAATGCAAATATAGTATACTATATCAAAACATCTTAATATAAGCATGTAAACTTAGAACCTAAATATATGCATATACACACGTTAGATGTTTTAGTAAAAAAAATATGAAAAGCCCTGAAGCAAAGCCAGTATTGTCACACCTGTTTTGATTCAAGAGGGTTTGAGGAACAGCTAAGCAAGAAGACAGACGCAAATGATGCTCGTAAAGGGAGACGCTGCTGCCACTTTGTATTCAGACCTCTACTTCATCTTCTCCTTCCAGCCGTCAGGAAGTAGGTCAGTGGAAGAGAAGGAGGAAGGTGCAGCAAAGAATGGGATGCAGCTCCTGCTTCAACGTTCATTGTACAAAAAAAGACGTGTTCAGAAAGCATTTGTGCCAATTTTAATTCCCTCATTGCCATCTTACACAGACACATGTACAATGTTTGCAGGAGAAAAAAAAAAAAAAAAAAAAAACACCGACCAAAATCAAGCCACCTTTTCAATCTATCTAAAAAATTTAGCTCAGAGCATGTAAACAGTTTGCGCATACATTTGGATTTCATAAAAAAGCACATAATTCAGTTAGAATTATTTGTTAAATGACAAATACTTTGAAACTTTCATTCTCATATGTCCACACCCTTCCTGAAACAATCTCAAACCAATAGCCATGGAGTCTAAGAGGTTTTTCAACCATATTCGAAGTCGGAGGAAAGTAGAAAGAATGGGAGGAAGAACAAGCAGCAACAATAAAACTGGAAACACAGTTTTAAAAGATCACAGCTGAGGTTGTGGTTCACACTTTTTTTTTTTTTTTGCACATGATCGTTTCTGGGTTTGGTTCCACAAATGAGAATCATTCCTGCATGGTGCTAGGCCATGGAAGGAGGAAGAGGAGGAGGAGGAGGAGTCTGGTTTACGTGAGCAGCTGATACCAGGGACGGGGGAGCAGTGCCACGCTGGCACAAACATTCAAAATGTAAAGCAGATTAACAGATTTTATGTGTTATCTGGCAACATGGGGATAGGGATTTTATTATATTCAAATCTCTGATAACATGGCAGTTTTAGCCATTTTATTTATAAATGAAATAGGATTGCTAGAACAGGAAAGTTTAACTGTAGGAAAATTGATTACGTTTGATGGAAAAATTTGAAGAGATAAAAATCAAAAGTGAAACCTGACTATTAAACTTGAATTCCAGTCTAAGCCACCTAGAGTAAAGAGAGACCTTAGATTTTAACCATACATGGGAGAAAAAACAGATGAAAACTGACCTTTAATGTCAGTTGAAATTTGTTCTGGTCTTTAACTGGGCCAATATAACAAGGATATGCTTGTGTTATATGCTTTCTTCTTGTCATTTTTACATACAGGCCAAATTAATGGAATACAGACCCAACAGCCTGTACTGTCTATGCCACTTTTTTATAAGCTTAATTAATTTAATTCCATCCACTTCGAATATACTGAAGACACTACCTCTTCACATAAAAGTTTGTGGTGGTATCATAATAAAATATGAAAAGGTTCAAAGGGATAAGAAGAGGTTAGAAAGTATCTTTGTGTTGTCATAATGTGACACTGCTGTGTGAAAGCTGCATGTGTCCTTTGACATGAAAGTGAACTACTTGCTCATTAATTGAACATGAAGCAGTTATTCAGCCGTGCCTTTGAGCTCAGTGGAGCCATGGCACTTTCTGACTGTTGCTGCCCCAGACTTGCCCCCTCCAAAAAAGCCATCCTGCTCTCCGTCCGACTGTCTGTCTGTTCAAAGAATGATGGAACAATCACTCAATTACCCCCCGGAAAAAGAAACACTGCAAGACAAATCAACTTGTACACTGAAAGCACAATCCCTCATGGAACCCATCAAATCTTTGGCCCACCCACAGGCCAACTTCTGAATTGTGTAGTTCATGCACACAACATACATCTTAGCTGTTTATAGCCCAGCATTAATGCAGTTACATTAGAGCAACATATGTGTAAGCACTCCATCACTCCACCACAACACAGTTCCACATATGCAAACATACAAATATTCTGTCAGTTCTTTCTCACAAAAAAAGCTAAAGTCATCTAGTTCATGTGTTACTTCCTCAATTACTTCAGCAGCGTGGGTGGGCAGAATGATCGAGAGAAACGACAACATGTGATTGATCGGAAGCAACTGGCATTACTAATGACAAGATACACCGACAATCTAAACAATTTAAACATATACATACACTAGAGACAAGCAGCACTAAATCTAAATGATTTCAACCACTGCTTCTAGTGAAGAGTCTCAGTAGTTAACAATGAGCTTCAGCCTACACTAACGAATGACCCAAGCTGACAGCAGTGGAAGAAGTGCCATTATTTCACGGTGCATTTGCAAGCGCTGCATTCCTGCACTCACTTTGAAAGCACACATTCTGTCTGGGATTTTCATGTTGGATAGCCAGCACTTTCATGAATCTCCACACAGCTTTCTCATGTGGACTTAGACAATAGGTCAGATGATTGAGTCTTAGTCGTTCTGCAGAGGCCCAGCACGATAGGCAATGGCACTACAGTTTATTTTGCATCTCATCTGCAAGAAAGCTGTTCCTTTATTATTTCATTGATACCATAGTCTAGATCCCTTTGGCAGACAAACCAACAGAAGTTTTTAATTAAATTTCTGCTTCCTACAAAGCAAACATGTGTATACCACCATTATACTACTGAAATTCTGCTTTCCAAACCAAATATAAAAATGCTCTCACATGATTTATTACACATTTGAAAATGATAGATTAGCAAAGGCTGTCAGAGCAAAATCAAAGAAACTGCAAATTAAACATCACTGTAGTGACCCAATAATGACATCAGATGTCACACTGAGCTGTACTGTCTGCATTGACAAGGATTCACTCCCCTCAGCATGCTATATGCTTTAAAATGAATGCAAAACAGAACTTTTGATTGATTCAGCAAACCTGATCTTGGACTTGTCGGGAGCACTGAGTATTGATATTTTAGTCTTAGGTGGCAAGTTTATTCTTAATTATTAAAAAAAGTAATGAACTGATATCAAAAGTTGCACACCCCATCTTTCACAAAAGAACTATGTTTATCCCACACCCTTTATTTCAATACATATGTATTATTTAGAAGACCACATCCATAGCACCATGCATGGACAAAAGACGTGATTAGACGTAATATTCCACATAACCACCTTTTTTTCCTCTGGTTTAAAGCCACGTGATCCATGCTTTCTATATACCTGCATAAATGGTAAAATAAGAAACAGCCTGACAGCATATTTAGTCTAACACTACCTCCAAGGATTTTGGAGGTAGTTGATGGGTATGCTCTCTGCTCTTATGTCTATGCATCTTCCAAGAATTAGAAAAAGATCAGACCCTTCTATTCTTTTCATTCTCCTCCTTAATTATGGCTGAAAACTTTGTTTCATTCACTGCTTGCATTTTCATTCTACAATTTATTTTCTGAACTTCAGTCAAAGAATTTTGCAAAGCAAAGAAAGCTGAGAATCTGTTCAACTTTTGAACTGGGAAAGACACCTTTAGACGGTGCCACCAGTGCATAGTCAGGGGCAAGGCTGTCTGGGTCAAAGGCAAAACATGCATCAGGAAATCTCCTGGTGGAATGCTCCTTCTGAAACAACATGACCCTGAGGGACAAAGTTTCACATGCTCCAGCCTTTCTTCATCTACCCAGTCGTCCACCAAGGCTAAACAATAGCTGGAGAACAATGTGAAGGGGGGTTAGAGCTAAGTCAAAGTCTTAAGACTAGGATGAAAAGCAGGCAGCTTAAGTATGAAAACACATCTAAAGTACTATCATTTGTATCAGATGACATTATAATTATTTTTAATAAAACACATCTAAAGTACTATCATTTGTATCAGATGACATTATAATTATTTTAATAGCTTCAATTGTTAGCATAACCTAATCATTTCCATAATTGCTCGAAGGCAAATGTAGTTTTACTAGATTTTTGATTCATTTTGTTCCATTAACAAACAACCAATGAAAGGGTAATTTAATATGAGAATTGTCACACATTTGTACAATTCTCATTTAAAGAGACCAAAGGAAGAATCTCACAAATGAGGAGAATCCAGACAGATAATGTGGCAATCCTTTCTTTTCTGTAGTGCAAAATTTAAAACTGTAAACTATGTAATCAAAGATGTTACAATTAATGTTGTGGTAGTCCATGGCACCCCAGAAAGGAATCCAGGAAGGAAAAAAGATCCAGTTCCAGTGTGTTGCTTCAATAGAGCCTTTATGTGAGCTGGATGAATCTCAACAAGTATGCAACCTTCACAATAAGTGTCTTGTAGAGTCAGTCGGATTAAATACAGCTCTGATACTGCCGAAAAGTAAAAGTGCAACTGCAGACATTACAAAAAGCCATTCCTATTTGTAATTTTAAAAGCAGCTCCAAACTACAGCCATATTGCAGAACTCCTTTACGACAGCAAAATCTGGTTTTAATACTGATACTAACTGTACCACAGATCGGACCAGGACATTCCTACCAATACAAGTATTAGATAAATAGAAAAGGAATGGGATTCAGAAATAGAGAGAGTGACTTAAGTTTTCTTCACCTGTGTTTCAAAGATACAGCTTTGAGTAGAGCAAAACACTGGTTCGCCCCACTTGTTGCACAGCTGTGCCATCAGCTTTCTAAAAGAAGTCTACAGCACCTTTTCACTCACTTACAACTAAAATACATTCAGCTGTTTGGAAATATTTTTGGGCTGTCAGACATATTAAAAGTACCATTGGAAATCAATGGGCAACATATCACCAGTGCAATCCAAGCACATAACTGGATTACATAAACAGCTTGTTATTTTTGGGTAACTATAAAAAGTGGAAAAACAAAATATATTTATTTTAAGAACTTGAAAACTAATAATGGGTGTGTGTTTCATTTTTGTTTAAGTAAGTGCATAGAACTATATGATAAAGGCTGTATATTACACAATTTTATCAGCAGGGGGAATAACTGAATAACTTCTCTGTTATGAATAAAAGCAACATTACTGGGGAAATCTCACACAGCCTTATGTTTAGTTGCTGAAAGCTAAAGACAGATGACACTACCATATGAATGGATGGTTATCCGAATATATCGCTTTACTACGTTCTTACAGTGCAAGATACAGAGCAAGATAATATAAATGTATTCCAAACTCAAATTAAATGCGTCTGAACATTGTTGTCACCAAATTATTACAGGGAAATTTTTTCTTCATCAACCTAACAACATGCAAATGAAGATGACCCAAACTTCTACATGGTTAAAATGATGTACTGTCCTCTTAAATTACATAGACTGTCACTTGAGTATCCTCAGAGGTCTTATTGGCTGCAACATCCCCAAAACCACAAGACTGGTAACCCAGCTCACCCATTAAACGGAAATGCTTCAACTAAAACCTCTGGAAAAAGAGTGGAGGAAATTTTCTTCAATCCTCCAGGGGTGTCATTAAAAGCTATTTCATTTAGTTTGATTCATCAAAAAACAAAAAAAAAAGTCATTTCCTGCTGGAGGGAACATTCATTATTGGGACAGACCACATGAAACAGCAACCAGGGAAGTTGATTCAGTGCTTCTGCTAATTTTGATGCTTTAACCAAACAAAATCTTGAAGTTTGAAACAGCAGCTGCCCTGCCACACTCAGGTGAATATTTTAAACGTACTGGATGCCTTGATTCAAGCCAAGAACCAGACGAGACACAAGATCTTTAAAGGAAGAAAAGTCAAGCAAGGAAATTGGTAGTGGTTTTCTGAAAAGGTAGTTTTTGAGTTTCCTTAAGAAACATCTTTAAATACCTTTACTAGCTGCTGCTTCTTAAACGTGACCTACAAAATAAGGATTATGTCATCCAAATACAGAATGTGACTCTAGCGACAACAATGTTAAACTTGGTCCTGGGTGAAGGTTGAACACTGCCGACCCAGTTCTCCACAGGGCATCGGGTGGATCTCTGCCTATCAAACGGACTGGAGCACTTGCTATTAATATTGGGACTGAGAGGAAAGTGGACCACACCACATTCCAAAGGCTCCCCAACATTCCCACATATTAACAGGGCTCGGAATGAAATCCAATACTTGGCATCCATATCCCTCAAACCCCAAAGCACAATCCTGCCGTGTTAAATTGCCATCTTATTTCATCTTGGAGGAACGCGCCACAGTCACGAGGCCCAACTAAAGATATGTTATTATTTGTGGGGGAAAAACCTGGCAGGGATACAGCCTCGGAGCTGGTTACCATGACTCTCAGGAGAGAAAGGATGTCGAACTTCCCAGAGACTCCATGTCCTTCTAACACCCGAGGGTCCATTTTTGAAAGAATTGCATTTGAACTCATTCAAATTACGTAGATGCTTCTAACTTATGAAAATATACTTTTGAACTAGAAAATAAAAAATAAAAATATATATATATATATATATATCTGCAAGCTTGTTTTTGCACATGCTTTTTCCTCTGTTCTCACAGCAGTTTCCTGTGGATTCACTACCTTGCCATTGTTTGACTTTGAATTCTTTGCACCACGGTCCGAATAGCAACCAATATTCCCTGGGTAAGAGGTCAACAGCTGCAGCATTGAGGACTGAAGGCCTCTGGTTAATGTCTGGAATGCTCCTCTGGGATACATATAGCCAGGCAAAAAGGGACTTATCCCTGAAGTGAGCAGAACATACTTTTTCCTAAATAGCCTCCAGTAAGGCTGTGCTGAATTGAGGCACTGTATGGAGGAGATATGCTTACACATCACAAGCTGCAGAAAGTGTGTCACTGGCACAAATACAATAGTGTCTTTTGCATTGAAGTGGGTGATCTTCTAGAGAGGGACAGGCACATGGTGCCTTTTTTAAGAAGTCACAGCCACTTTACCAAACATCATCCTGTCGTTTTCATCATTGAGTTGCCAATTGGTAACAGGAGGTTACCATTTGTTCACTCTAATCCTGACAGATCAGAAGTACGTGATAAATTATGAAATATCCCAATGAGTGATGACGGTGCAGCGAGGCACTGGTTTTTATGATATCTAAGCAAAACCTCCAGCTGAATCTTTTAGCATTGTCAAAGTGAATGTAGAGGGAGGTAAACCCCTAAATGTGGTGGAAATGGGGAAAAATTGTGTTCTCGTATTGGAAACATACCCGAAAACACTGGTGCAGGGTTCTTTCAGTGTTCTAATCAGCACTTGGTGTGGGGTCTCAAACTCCACCCCTTAGGTCTGGTATCATGCACTCTTTAAATGTAACCCTGGTTCAACGGACCTAA
This sequence comes from Alfaro cultratus, assembly GCA_903066825.1. NCBI lineage: Eukaryota > Metazoa > Chordata > Actinopteri > Cyprinodontiformes > Poeciliidae > Alfaro > Alfaro cultratus. The sequence continues at coordinate 181,091 of CAEFZX010030858.1, read as the reverse complement.
GTTAAAATTGTTTAATTTCTTCTTCAGTGCGACAGCATCTTGCTAAGTACTCAACTATTTGAAGCAGGCATGTACATGCACATGATGCAGGACAATTCCCCCAGGGGACTGGACTATGAGATCATTGATATATGGTGAATGTAAATCAGGAGCACCATGTTGTCATGTCAATTGGAGTACATTAACTGGCATCTTTAATCACACGTTGGGAAGATCGAGCCGACGCCGGAGAGTTTCATCAGAAGCTGATGAATGGCGATCACAGGTTTTGCGCTGTAGCACCAACCAAATCTTGCCAAGGTGGGCAGATGAAAAATAAATTACAGGGTTGCATTGATTGCACATAAATATCCAACTTATATCAGCTTATAACTTATGTTACGCTATAAAAAGGGGGAAAACCAGAACATTTACTTCAACCTTAACTCAATTTTGTGTACATTTTGCTCAAATCTATGCATCAAATGAACATAACAATGTTAACCAATACTACACACTATTTCTTAAACCAGTTGGAATGTCTTCTGTTTTAATTTTTAAATTTTAGGTCTTTGTGTCAACACCAAAATGAGATAGAAATGTTCTATCTATGAAAAGGTTTTAATGTATAGTGTGTAAATCCCATACTGACCCATGCCTTGTACAGACTATGATGCAAATATGTTCAGTCCTTTCAGGATATATGGAATGTCTGGCTGCCAGGCTGAATGCTGAGCTGACAACCAGCACCAAAGGCTTTGACCATGTGATTGATGTGCAATGAGCTACAGATGGATGCCTGAAATAGGCCTTCCCCATCACACGACACATCTCATTCTCCGTTGGTTTTTGACATGCTGAACAATTTGCAGATCTTTTGAATGCTAAAAACTATTTTAGCTTCAATCTGTTCCAACTTCTTACAAGATTAACACTGAAAGAAAAAAACAAGCAGATTACTGAACAAATTCAGAGAAAATTACTTTCCCTGGAGCAAAACTTGTAGGAAGTATATCTAAAAATAAACCCCAGTGAATCACCAGTCTGCACCAGTAGATTTGGGGGTCCGACAGGAAGTGCTGTCAACACTGCTGACCAAAGAGCTCAAACATTAAAACCAGACACTTCACATCCATGCCTTCATTGTTGTCTTTGACCTAAAGCGTGCCCACAAGTTACAACAACATAAAACGTAGAATGTTTATCATGGAGGAACAGAAGCCCTTTGTTGCTCTGATGCTACAGTTCTGCAGACCATCTAACTGTTTATTTTATAGTCAGCAGCAGTTCGGTTTTCCCTGGTGCGACTGAGAAAAAGAACAAAATGCACGAATGAACCGCATTAAACATCTTGTATGCAAGAGAGAACAAAGCTTTCCTCTATGGCCAGGAAAAGTTATAGGAATCAAAAATCAAATAAGTTCTACTTACTCAGTTCACAGACGGTGCACTAAGGGATGAATTTTCTTTTCTTCCCTTTACTATGATTCAAGAAAGAGAACCACTCCGAAAAGTAAGTTTACAAAACAGATTCAAAGCACTCCTGCATCTTCTGTATTCAGATCATTTCTTTGAGATTCCATGTCTGGACTTAGTTTTAAAGGGATTCTTGTGTTTCATCCACTTGCGTTCGGAGCTTCTGAGTCGAGCCGTGGATTTCAGCTGACTGAGCTCAAAGCAAAGCAAAGCTGTTGACACTGTCCTCTCCAACTCTCCCCCACCCTCTCCCTCTTTTGATTGCTCATCCCTCCTGCCCTCCCTTTCTGGATTCCAGCCCTAGCTTATGACAGCATCCATGTGGATTTCTGTAACAAGGTGATAGATTTTCTGTGGCAATACATGCATGGAAGTACAGTACAGATGTGAGGCCAGGGGAGAAGGTAAGACGAGAGGAAATGACCCTCAGTGGCTTGCATTTCCCACAATGTATGCAATCGCAACTCCACCCGAAACATTCCTTCTCTGAGGGAACCGAAAGGCAAGACCAAGACATACCACAAGAGTTGCCCAAAAGAAAGCCACCTTCCTGTTGTTGGAATCTTGTTGTTAGCGCAACAGAACAAAACATATCAACATGGCATTTTTAATTAGAAATAACAGCTGTGACGCAAACCGATTTTCCTGAGATCCAATCAGTGTTCATTGAGAAGGCAAGATGGTGAGATGGCATGTTAGATAATGATAATGAAAAAGAAAAACTTCAGCTGGCTTTGTCAAGTTCACAGCATTAACTCACTCTAATGTTATGCATGGAATTGCAGGGGGGAGGGTCATGTTATAGACACGTCTGAGAAGCAGAGGTCAAGCCAGGATAAAAGTGAGAGGTTAGTGGGAGCAAAGATCAACACCAAAAATTCCCAACTGCACTAGTTAGGACTGACAGGATTCTGCTCATTGCCCCCGAAAATCCAGCTTTAAAAGACCATGTAAACAGGACTCGAAAACAAAGCATTATGAACTTTTGAACTAAATATAAAATCTGAAAACCGTGTTAAAGCAGGACCTTTAGCACGGTTCCACATTTTGATTCCACATTTTGGTATAATGCCAAGAAGAAGCATTTGTCCCCTTACATGCATTTATTTATTTATTTATTTATTCAGACAAATGTTTCAAGTTATCAAACAAATTTCAAAATCAGATATAACCTCAGTAAATACAAGTGATGATTTCCATGAGTAAGAAAAGTACAGTTAAATATCATGTCTACTATGGAGAGTAAAGGGGGACATTTTGGAAGGTGCACATTCGTTACATCTGGTTTAAAGTTACAAAAAAAAGAATGTGATCTCTAAAGTCAAACAATGTTCTATAATGTGCAATATCCAGTGTGGTAATCTCAATATTGGATGAGTTGTCAGAATTGATGGAACAATGAATTCTGCTCTATAACAGAAAATCTTGTAAGACATTGTACAGTGCATAGCATTTGGTTTGGGATATTAAGCACAAGGGCACTTAGTTTATGTAAGAAGGCAATGATCCAAATCACACCTTCCTGGCTAAAATATAAGAACTTGAAATGGCCTAGTCAAAGTTTGCAAATAAATTGAATTCAGATGCTGTGGCATGACCTCAACAGCCTGGTTATGTTTAAAAAATAAAAAAAGAACTTCAAATGGAGCTGAACTAATGCTACAAAAATACCTCCATAGTGAGTACAAGACTGATTACCAGTTATTTCAAATGCTAAATGGCAGCTATTGCCGCCAAGCATGACACAACCAGTCATTAGGTTTATGGGCCAATTACTTTTCACATAGGGCCAGTTGGTTTGGATAGCATCATTTCCATAGTAAATAAAATCATCACTTGAAAACAGCTTCATATTCATTTTCCTCAGGTTATCTTTTCTGATGCAAAAAAGAGAGTAATTTATTGAGGATGTACTTTTCCTTTCAGGTTACAAATGAGAAAATATTTGTAAGCTGAACTTCAGGGGAAAAAAAGGACCACCTGCTTTTTACACTGCCTTATCCCTTCAGTGATTAATAACCATTTTACTAATAGGCTTACGGTAAGCAAAACACAATTAGATTAAATACTCAAATGTGACTAGAGTCAGATATTATGCTTTAATCTCTACTTGTAGCTTTTCTTTTCAGATTACATATTATATTTTATTAAGAAAATGCATCTTAAACTACCCCAGCATGTGGCATGACAGAACTGAATACTTATAAAAGGTAATTATTTCCAGTTATGCTTTCATGTCATTTTTGTGTGCTTAATTCCCTGCTAATTTAAAAGTACCAGTTTGCAAAAAGGCAGTTTTCTTTCTAGAATCTTCCTTCTGTCTTTCTGCCTTTTCTGACTTCATTTTAAACACCACAGTGATACTAAAAAAAAACATTTAACACATTCAGCGCTTTGCAACAACATCCGTACAGAAGAGCGGTATGTTAGCAAGTAGGTATGATCCATTCGCTTATTGAAAAAAAAAAAAAAAAAAAGCATGTAATTTTTAGTTTTCAGCTAATCACAACCAATCAATATTTGCCCATTTGGCAACCAATAATTGAGCACATAAAAACTCCAGCTCTAGTCACCAGTCAATGTATCAGTGGATATCTATTGATTACTTTGGCTTTTCAAAAACAGCAAATATATTACTTGAAAGATGCTGTTTAACAGAATCTATCGCTAAAATAACAACAGATATCAGTTTTGTTTAACACAAAGATGTATTGTCACACACAAAGTGGAGACAATAATAAACAAAGGGAATGTGGAGAACAAATAGGTGATTATAATGATATTTTTCTTCTTTTTTTCTCAGGGAACACAAGATAGATGACACCAAGTCACAGGTAGTAATGCCTGAGTCCATTCCTAAGCAAGCCCTTGGGATGTATCCATTAACCCAGCAAGGAGAAGCAGGCTTATCTCCAAGACGTCCACTTCCGCTCCTGTGATTTCCCTCTCTCTTTCACAGCAGCATCACTTCCACTTTCTCTCCAGGGTTGCCTCACTATTCCCAAACCTCCAAAGGAAGTCCCCCCAAGGAATAGGCTAAGCTCCAGTCTGGCTAAGTGCACTTGGACTACTCCTGTATCATCCATCAAAACCTGGTAATTGAGACAAATGGAGCCAGTTTCACATGCTTGAGATAAGTATCATACCCCCATCCCACTACATTATAAGGCCATCTGCTCTATTATTTTTTGAGGACATGCTTGGGTTTATTTTTCCTACTCAGCGCTCATCTATATTTCTATATTGTCACTTGAAGTCAAGTGGAGAAAACAGAATATGACTTCATTCAAAAATATGACAGTCAAAAACAGGTTTGCTGGTAAAGAGTGGCATAGCCTATTACTTTAAGCGACTAAATCAGCTGCACTAGAGTGATCAAACTTGATAGTCTGCATAGTCTGCAAAGAAACAGCCATTAAGTTCCAAAGAAGTTGGCATTTCATTGAAGCTCCTCATTGAAGAAAAGCTTCAAATTCTCCTCCAAGCCAGCCTCTCTTAGAGCTGACATGGCATGCAGTCATGTTTCACAACATGCCATTCCTTACAGTATTATTTAGGGCTCTTCTGGACCACACAGCTCTTATTTAAGTTTGTTTTGTTTAAGCCAGGAATTCCTCACGGCAGCACTTTGCACACAATCAACCCTTTCACGCCCGCGCAGAGATAAATTGTACCACTGCTGTCACAAAGCCTGAACTCTTGAAAGTGTAAATGTGAGGGCACATCCTGTCTACATGGTCTAATTGTATGCCAGCTATAAATCACAATTGCTGGGAGCTCTATTCCATCCATCTTTATAAAGTAATCATAGCAAGGCAACAAACAATAAATCCAAATGCAATGACCGTATCCTTCTGGTGACTCTTCACATTCCACAGGTACTTACTCTTATTTTCTACTTTTGACTTCAGTCTCTCTTAACGTTCTATATAGAATTGTAAAAACAAGGGAACCTACATTTAACTTCAAGCCCAAGATTACTCATCATAAACGCATTTTCTTTTTTTGCTAAAAGTAATGTCTGAAGGGTTCCTTTGTCGAGGAGGCAGACTGAGTCAGGTCAAAGATCATCCAACCGCCAGCTCCCACAGTACGTCTTGTGTCTGTGTGGATATGTGCCAGCTAAATGCTGTTATGTTTGGACAATTGTACAGCTTTCCGCTGACTGATTCACGATGGCCTCGTCATGTTAACCGATGATGTAATACTTTGATCGCTGGGCATGAAGGGCATCAGTATTAGTCTTTGATTGACCGTGCAATGATTTCATTCAGTTTAGCAGTGATAATAAAAAGGCTGTATTCAGATTTCTGGTTTTCCCCTTTCTAGTGTGATAGATCAGTTTTTAAGCAACCGTGAAGGGTAATTGCTCTCACACAAAGAGGGCAGCAGCTGAACAATACCAATGCTTTGTTGGTAGACCAAGGGTTTATTTATTTCAAATGTCCTTTAAAAAAAAAACAACAACAACAAAAAAAAATGAATAAAAATTACCATTGTGTGCTTTTGCCAAAGAATAAGCAAGCAAAACTCACTGGTGCTGCAACAAAAACCAAAACAGACATGTCTGCAAGAACACAAAAATGTTCACTATATATTTTAAGGCAAAGTATCGGTTGTGAAAAATGTAAAAGCAGTTAAAATCCAATAATACTAGCGTGGTCTGCAGCACGTTCAAGCTTTTGTGAGCTAGATGGATAGAAAATATTCCAAACACCATTTTATTTTTGTACTGCTTATGCAGTCTTGGAAAATATCTAGTGACTCCATGCATATCCAGACCTACCCAGGTTGCATATGGAACACTGTTAACAGACTTTTTATTTAAATTTTTTTGTAGCCAAATGAATTAAACAGCTGATGAGTCAGAACATTTTAAGACAGAAGACTTAATGAGACAGGAAATGTAAGAGGGTTTTGAGATATAAAACAATCAAGCTGTTAAGCAATGCACATTAAAAGTATAACAATGTGAATATTCAAGCTTGGAAGCCATCTGTTGGAGTTTTCACATGTTATAGTGAACTTTAAATATAGAATGGAACCTTTAAAAGTGGATACAGTTTCTTCATAATAGGCAACACCTTTAGGAGTTCGAAATATGAGATGTTAGGTACAAAGGGTCCACATGAAAACCATACCTCCTATACAACGACTCTTATTTCATGGCTCCCCTTAGGCCACTATAACCCAGGTGTGTTCACTATGAAGAGAAGAACAGTGACTGACAGTATAGTAATGTAAAAAAAAACTGAAGACTTTGCTCTTTTTCCAGATGCTTTCATTTTTTAAAAAGTCATTATTAATTTGGCAACATGGGATCTTCCATATATTAGGGAACCAATTTCAGCTGTGCAACTGACAATATAATTTCTAACTTTTCCTTATATGACCGTCCAAATCCTGTCACCAGTCTAAACCCAAAGTTTAAATCTACCTTCCAAGTGCAATAATAATTTCTGTTCTTAGAACCAATCCAAAGCTTCATAAATCTAGGCATCATCACAGGTTCATGTGTGGTGAAGAATGTCTGGGAAGGGTGACAAAAATGTTTAGATCTGTTTTCAACACTGGAGATAAAATATCTGCCCTGCTCTGTGTGAGACCAACACTCTGGGTCAAGACTGTCACAGAATCTCAATAAAACAAGGAGTCATGCCCTACGAACAGTTGTGTCTGCATTCATGGCCTTTCCCCTGCCTGTGCTCTAGTTATTGGCGTGAAATTCTTAAAAGGCCAGCAACTTCAGGAGTGGACCAAACAACCAAGGCCAATTTTCTTTAGATTCCAACAGCAGTGTTATAATTGTTGATTTAAAGAATAAGAGTAAGACGAGGCACACAACAGAAATAAAAAAAAAAAAAAAAAATAAAAAACTGAAAATGCATTACTAATCTCAAAAAGGCATTCTGAAAAAGAGAATTTGACAGTCGACACCAAAAGAAAAGTTTTCAGACCAATACAGGGAACTTTCATCGGGATCAGTGAACAAATAAGCATGTACTAAAGTAACAGAGGCCGGTATGCAAAGATCACAATAACATGAGTACTTCAAATTTCTAACATCTGCAGTTTTTAACCGTGACGTAATGGTACTTTTTGCATTTCAGAGTCAAAACAACTTTAAGCTTCCTTTCCTTATTGAACTAAACCGTGCAAGAACATTTAGAGACGACAGAATAGCAATCTTAGTGCCCTGTAATTATATTTCTGGATTTTGTTCAGTAGACATGTATGTAAAATTGACATTAGTAGTCTTAATATAAGTTATTTGTTCTAAAGTTTAATTGCACTACATACAACATTAACTACTTAACTAAGATTAATAGCTAGGACAAACATTTGCAGAAACAAAGCATGCTTTTCAAAAATGATGCTCTTGTTCTGAATAACCAACAGGTCCGATCAACCCATGGAAACTTGTGATGAAAATAAGCATAAAGTTAACTTATTTTTCCATTGTGCCCTTCTTTTTGTGTGTTGTAATGCTAGGAATGATAGATGGGTGTTGCACTTTGCTAGAGTGAATCTTTTGAGCTCTCTTGGGATGTCAGAAGAATAACAAACACTTCCTGTTTATTTCTGCACTTAGTTGGAACAGTCTGTTCTGATCTACTGCTCATTCCAACCATGATTCTGTAGTCATTACTTCTGGGCGTAAAGGAAAGCATGACAATATGTAATCTGAGAGGGGCAGAAAGAGCAAATTTAAGAACTGATTATGGAATGCCCATTGTCTGCATCCTCAAGCACCAGAAATTTTGTTTTGCAAAATGAGCTACATACTCATAAATAAAATGGATTTTAACAGTTGATAAGCACATGTTACCACATTTCAGCTGACCTTTGTCTTGACAACATCACTCAAAAACAGTGAGTCCATCTGCAAAGCTGCCTCATAAACAGAGGGAAAGGTCAGACATCAAACGCTAAATTTAGCTGAGGGGCTCCCTGAACATCATCCACCAGCTTATTATGTATATATGTATGTATCAAGCTGTTGTCTGCTGAGTCAACACATCCTCCAGTGGTTACATATAAAGACAAAGAGGTTTGCGAGATGCTTAAGTTTCAGGACTAGGTCAGAACTACTCCAGTGCCTTAAGCTGATAAGCAAAGTCAGCCCTGCCTGCAGGAAGCTATCAGACCTGTATGTACACAGATGGAATGAGTGTTGATTACACCCAACTTGAACTGATAAGAGCCGCAATCTTAATTAGTGACTCCATTCTTTTCCATACGTGTCACTGAAGTTAGAGGGATATCAACACTACAAAATTTCCCATCCTTTAAAATTCCTACTGGGCTACAGAGCTGCAGCATTTAGAGAGATTTCAGAGTCAAAATTGTTGATCTACAACCAATATTCAGGCAATAAAGATGAAGTCAAGAAATGGATGATGAATCTATAAACAAATTCATAACTAGAGGTTTGTGGTACAAAACATGGCTTCTAGTCAGTTTTTTTTTTTCATTTGCTAAGTCGTACCCTGACCCTATGGTTGGCCCAAGCTACAGTGCTTTGTAAGCATTTTCATACCCCCTGAACATTATAATTTTGTGAGAATAGAATCACAATCTCTAAAGTTAGTTTATTGGAATTTATCACGAAAGAGCAAAATAAATCTGCCTGTAATCGTAACATAGAATACATGGTTTAAAAAATATTTAACCAATTAAAATCTGTCAATGCTGTCTAGAACCAACATCCTCTGCAAGTCTTTTAGAGAATGTTTCTAATCCTTCTTCGTAAAATAGCCAAATCTGAGTCTGATTGAATGGAGAACACCAATTTCCAAGTTTTCCACAGATTCTTAATTGAGTGTATTTGTATTGTGATGGCTTGAGAGCCTTAGGTTTGGCATATTTGTTTATAACTATAATGTGGTGATTGGGTTAACTCAGGGCTGCACAGTGGNTGGGTTCGATTCCCGGCCCGGGGTCTTTCTGCATGGAGTTTGCATGTTCTCCCTGTGCATGAGTGGGTTCTCTCCGGGTACTCCGGCTTCCTTCCACAGTCCAAAAACATGACTGTCAGGTTAATTGGTCTTTCTAAATTCTCCCTAGGTATGAGTGTGTGCGTGCATGGTTGTTTGTCCTGTTTGTTTCTGTGTTGCCCTGCGACCTGTCCAGGGTGTACCCCGCCTCTCGCCCGGAACGTAGCTGGAGTTAGACACCAGCACCTCCCGACTCCACTAGGGACAAGGGTGTAAAGAAAATGGATGGATGGATGGATGGATGGATGGATGGATGGATGGATGGATGGATGGATGGATGGATGGATGGATGGATGGATTAACTCATTTTAGGTCCAGTTGCAGGTGGGTTTGATGGATATAAAGGTAGCTTCCATACGGTGCTATAGGACTCTCTAATCATTTTCTCTCTCTCTGGGAGGCTGGCTTTTCAAATGGGTAATGTTTTTAGTTACATCTCTTTATGCATTTGTCATTCAATCTTATCAGCAACAATAAATAAATTTGTCAGCAAGTTAAGCTTTGTCTGTGGAGTCTCCTATTTTGTTGCCAACTATGAGCCAAGTTGGTAACAGGATGGATTATAATCATGTTCGAATCTAGACTGTAGACTTTTTCAATAAAGTCTTCTAGTTTCATCCATCTACCCATGAAATTTGACCCGCTTTCTGTCCCTGTCGATGAAAGAATCTTCACCAGTATTTTCTATGCAGTCGAAAGAAATAGATATTGATCTCAACAGATCAGACCAAATCTTCTTCTAGGTGTTTGAAGTGTCCCCTGCATGGGTTATCTGGCTACTGGCTTTGTTTTAACATTGCTGCCTTTTTGCCATTCTACCATAGACATCAGAGTTGTGAGTGCACGACTAGTTGTCTTGTCAACAGATTCTTCCACCCACGCTGTGGATCACAGCTCCTCCAAGCATATCGTGGCTTTACACAGTTTTTAAATGTAATATTTCCTAGCTCAAAATTAAATTTTGTCCAGTTGACTTTAATAAAATATGACAGGATATGGCCCCTGATCACACTAAAATAACTTTGAGCAGCCTCCTGCAAGTACAAATCAACCATAGGCCTCACACAACCACAACTGCTAACAGCAGACTATTAGTGGATTGTTGAAAATCTTTTGAAATCATTGGTTGCCAAAGCAAGCACCAAATAAACATTAGAATATGAAAAGCCTGGTGGTTAGTGGCTCCTTTTGAACCTGACATTTTTGGTAGGAAACAATCCAAAAAGCAAATGTACAGAATGTTCCAAGGAAGTAACATAATCAGCACCTGAGAACCTCACATTTACTTTCACCCTTAAATAAAATTATGCTCTAATTTTCTTCGGTTATAAACAGCAATTAGGACACAACTCTTAAAAAGCTACAAAATAAACATAGAAATCACAGTAATCCTATAGGTATGTGTGTTTATGTGAACTAGAATGACTAAATAAACAGATGGAAGTGTGGGAGCACACATTCAGCCTTCTCACAGTTGTATGCTTAAGAAAGACAATATAAATATATTCAGTATCACTCCATGCTGTGTGGAGTGTTGCTAGAGAGCAGAGGTGGAAGGGGAGGTGTCGCTTAGGGATCCATCGAGCACCACTCACCCACGCGAGTGGTAAACGATTGCGTTGATTAAAGCCAGCTGAGCTCCAAGTGGGCTCCTTAGACTGGAAACCAGTGGCACGTGGCTTGGAAATCCATCTGCTTTCTTAATGACACACACTGACATGCCCGTACAACACGTTTGTTCATTTTCCGTTGCTAAAAGTGTATATAGAAGAAAAAGCAAAAAACACCCAAACACCCACAACGCTTGTGAAATCAAGCTAGCAAACAAGTCTGTCCATCGCAAGGGTGATGGCTGGTGGAGTTCAAATCAAACCATTGTGGCATAACAAACACATCCACAAATCAAGATTTTCCGCAGACTGGCTGCAGAAACAGATCTCATATCCACACTGAATACTATAAAACAAGGAGACTAAACTCAGACAGCGATGCCATCTAAAAATTTGCAAGCCTTTAATAATTTTAAATACAACAGATTGTCAGAACAGAAGGAGCACAATGACAAGAGGTTTAGGTAAAAGAAGAGAGAGAAAAAAAGAGCTTTGACCAGTGCACGCATTTTTATCTCAAAAATATTCTTAAGCATGTGAGAAATTGAAAATTTTGGCAATATTTTGCAAAATCTGCCTTGCCTTGTATTTTTGTTTTGTTGGTTTTCACACCTTTAAAATGTGACCCTATTTATGCAAAATGTAGAGGGCAGAAGAGAGGTGTGTGGTAAAACTTTTCAGACTAATTCTTAAAACAGAATTCCATTTCTTTTGTAGGAATGACATCAATGAATCTGGACAGTGAAATTGTAGCATACAATCTCAAGGTCCAGCAAAAGGTTTTACTCAGCCACACAGAGTATAGACATAAAAATGTTTTCATGTCCAGTGTCTGGACAAGAACAGGCTACAAGCAAAGAATGTTTCTAACAATATGAGCAGCTGTCTTTTTTTAAAAAGCTTCAACAGAATGACAACCTGCTCAAAAACCTTGGCCTCGTACTCCATATCTGAGTTAATCACATCTCCTCTGGCAGAGGCCCGTCAACACTCATTGTCCCGATTACATGCCGTTTAAGCTAAATGGCCAGGTCCTAAAGCTGTGTCCCGGTACAAACTGCAACAAAAATGTGGGTCAGCAAATTTTCCCCCCCACTGCTCTTCCTCTCTCTGCTTCTTGGTTTCCTTCCCAGAACAATGAGTCTGACTTTTCTCTTTTCCTCCCACAGCAGTAGGATTGTAGTGGGAAGGGGAACTATTAGGAACACAAAGTAACTGTGGCGCATACAATTCCCCTCCGGAATGCTTTGGAGGATGTAATATAAGACCTCAGTGACCTTCTGACACATTTCAAAGCAGCCTTTTCAAAAAGCACCAGCATCGATTTCTGACATTTGGATGGTGGGGTAATGGGGGAGAGGGGATGCTAGTGCTCCTCACCTGTCACCATGTTTCATTTGGAGATGATTTGAAATGCTGTGCTCATCTCTGCATACGTGTTCTAGTTATGGAAATAAAGGAGGAATAAAATCTTAGTAAACTGGAACTGCACATTACTGGCTTGTTAGGAGTTATTTTTTTTTCCCTCCCTTCATTGTCCGTCAAAGATAAAATCACGCAGAACACAAATCGGGAGCTACATCTCCTCTTTCAACAGAATAAAAGTAAAGCCAGGATGGTAAGAATGTGTTTTTTATTTTCATATGTGAATGTCTGAATTAAGTAGACACAAAATATGATGGATGGTTGAAAATTTCCAACATTTCAACAACATAACCACCTCTTATTTCAATTCTGTCTCCACAAACCTCTTTCATCCTTTCCCAAACACTTATAAAATCAGTATGAGTGGTTCAGACCTCAAAGATTTCATTTCTAAGCCTTGTTGGAAAAAAAAAAAAAGAAAAAAGAAAAGGGTAAAATCAAAGCAAAATTAAAACGAGGCTTCAATTTGCTGCTGTGGTCCTTGCGTTATGCGGCGGCGAGTGAGAGATAAGGAATGCACAAAACTTCCTGCACTGGGTTCGCCAGACTTCTGACGGTTTATGTACCACGGCCAGTCGCCATAGCAACCTAGCAGCAAATTGGGGCTGTGCAAGGGAGTTGTAATGATGCAAGGAAAGGACAGACAGAAAGGAAAAGGGTAAAAGTTTTAAACACAGATCAGTCCTTCTGCCAAAACTAGCTTGCTATCAAAATATTTATTGCCTAAACTTCTGGATCTGCATGCTGAATTTACCCAAATAAAACTACAATTTTATTATTGAAATTCTGACTGCATTTCCCTTAATAATAATAATCATTATTATTATTATTAGTATTATTAATAACTTATGTTATTTTAATGTGGCAGCTGATCTCCATCCTTGGTCGGTCTGCTATTTAACTGCCTATTCTAAGGATTCTGCTTGTCAGAGGAGGTAGAAAGGCACTGAGTGGGCAAGGGTAGACATGTTAGTGGATGGATGCAGCAGTATTTGCACTGTGTCTGAACCTAGGGTCTAGTTTGTCTGCCTAATACCTTTAATCCACCCCCACTGCCACCATAAATCCCAGTGGATGACGTTGAGGAAAGCCAGGCGGCATCACTACCCTGACCTTCTGTCACCCCTATTTGCTCCTTCGATGATCACAATATCATTTGGTCTGAAATATCTCTGTGACTTCTGGACAATGGAACGTTAGTGGGATGAAAACTGAGATGATGGAGGGAGTGTGGACATCAAATGGTTTTTAAACAATGGATCACTGCCTGAAGGAGCACACCGGCCTGGACACTGAAAAAAAAAAAAGAGCTATTAAATGTTGAAAAAGATATCAACCTCCTGCACTGTTAATCCAGACCAGTTCCTGCATTTAATGCATGTTTGCTGGTTTGACACACACACAGGACGTTTACTGCTCATCTCACCATCACTCCCAGATTGAACCATTCCCCACCCAAGTGTGCACAGACAGCAATTGCATAGAAGAAGTCTGACTGCCAATCTTATTTTTTTTAATGCTTAATACTAAAATCAAGACCTTTTACAATTGTGAATAACTGTCTGCTCTCTGAAGGTCCTTCAAAACACTTTTGGGGAATTTGGCTTTTTATTAACTAGAAGTTCTTATAAATACTAACAAAGAGGTGAACCATTTATGGACATTCTGGCATACAGCAGGTTAACAAGTGAAGGATGGTGGATCTCTCAGGAGCTGTCAGTTCTCTAATTTCTCAGTGCAAAATGCCAAAACTGTATCACATATGTCTATGGTTAAACATCAGAAATGGACAATATGAATAAAAAAAAACAAAAAAACCCCTGAAAAATAAGAATGTTTCATTTGTACAACCATCAATGAGGGACACAGAAACTGGAATCTAAAAATATCCTCATCTCCACAGTCACTTGGACATGATCAGGTCATTTGAGTTTGTCCAACAGTCTCCTGTCATGTGTTTACAGCCGGATTTCCTTAAGGCTGATGGCTGATAGTTTATACAAGGAGACATAGAAGAAAAACATCACTCTGCCAGAGAGGTTGCTGACCAGTGCAAGGGAGGAAGAGGAGGAGGCTGATGGAAGGTGGTGGTGGGGGGTGTATCTTAGCAACTAAAAGAACAGCAGAAGTGGAGGAGGAAAGGGAATCAGCAGGGGATGTTTACCACAAGGGAATTGAAGAGTGTATATCACAGGGCGATGACATCTGTTTTATCCGGGTTCCTCTTCCATCTGCAGAACATGAATTTTGAAATTGGAACCAGAACCAATATGAGCACCTGTGTTTTTTATCAACAATAATTATTTATGTCATACAAAGTCTCAGGAAACACCAAAGTGCACGTAGAGAACGAGAAATGAGGTCGAAGTTGCAGGTGAATGTCAGAATTACTGAAGCGAAGGGAAATGAGACAGCCCGTTAGCGTTTCCAGATGATGGAGAACACGCCAATGAAGTTAGATCTGGAGAAGTGGTGCCGTTTATAAAAATGGCACAAATAAACACCTTGTCTTTCAACAGCCCATTTAAGCCTGCTGGAGATCAATCTGCTCTCCCGAGGGACGAAAGCAGACGACCCCTTTCTCAGGAAGTCTCTCTAGAGACACAACCATATTCATTCCTCTCTTGAAAGCTGTAATCGTGCCAACCGAGCAGTTTTGTCATTCTGCATGAATAAGTTTCTGGCATGAAGGACATGGCTCAGGTCCACTGTTCGGATTGCTTCTTTTTTTTTTTCTTTTTAGTTACACCACAGCAAGAAAAAGAAGAAAAAAAAAATTACAACACCGTTCCAGGATCTTTAACTGCTAAATCCATTTCAATGCTCAGACTAAAAGCAATTTCAGTGAGCTCAGAAGATGCATTAGGGTCTGCGAGAAGCCTGAAGCCCACAGTAAAAATGCCTATCAATGCTTTCTATTCTACTTAAGAAGCTTTGAAGTAAAACAGAAAGTTATTACACGATTAAAAAGAAATGCATGGGAAGAATGTAGAAGCCAAATTTAGTCATCTAAAACTCTGTGGAAGAGTTATGATGGTGTTTATCTTTTAAAATGTTTTACTCCTTAGGAGTTTGGTTTTGAATCAATGTGAGATCTCTGGAGTGATTCCGGCCCGATACAGTGTGCTCGTTCTTCCAGTCTTTCAGTTTATGTTTGTTTGAGTTTCCAGCCCCTGAAGATGGAATCAGGATAAGAATATTATGATAGACTAGTGAAAATACAATAAGTGAATGGGATCCATCTACATCCTAAATCTTGTTAAATTGAGTCGCTCCTGCATTAGATAACTTCAGTAAAACACATTAGCCACGCCAGTAAAGTGAATTACTCAAATTGAATTGAAGATTGAGAAGGACGGGTATGCTATTTGGAGAACTGGCCAATTCCTGGTGAAATTTACAGACAAATGGGATTTTCGAAGCAAAGTCACATTCCTGTGGTTCTGCCCATTCTTCGTGAAAAATCTCCAACTTTTCCAAACACTTAGCACTCTTAGTCATTCCCACCCATTTTAAAATCTAAGCACAAAAATATTATAAAACATTATCATTTCAAGAACTGAAGACTAGTCTTTGGTGTACCTTAAGCTTTCATCTACGACAAGCTAGACAACGGAGGAAAGATGAAAGGGCACCAGAAAAAAAGGAATATACAGAAACATGGATGAAACAAAAAAAGGAGGAAGGAAAAAATGGAAATATTTTCACAAGGTAAAAAAAGTGAGGAAGAAAGCAAGGACACAAGAATGAAGGAAAGGTAAGAGAAAAGAGAAGCAAGGAAGGATTCAAGAAGGGAAAGAAAACAGGGACGTGAAGAAGGAAGAAAGCAAAGAAGAAAGAGATGCTCTTTGTACTTCTTGACCGCTGAGCTGTTGCAACATAGCCTCTATTTCAGGGGAGTCCCACAAAGATCCTAAAATAAAAGGCAGTATAAACACTCAAATACAAATAAATGTTTTGCTAAAAGCAACACAATACAGAAAATTTTAAACTAAAAGTGGAGAAGCTTTAAAAGGCATCCTAATGAAGGCAAGAGTCAAATGGCAGGTCTGATTAACAAAACTGCTTGTCGTACGATAAAAACTTCACACATCAAGGTCAATAACAAGATCGGCACTCTGCATACACGGCCAAAGTAAACCTTCAACAGCTTGGGCCCTTCTCAAATCTGTGACACATCAAGAGTCGACTTAATCTCGTTCCAGCATCTGAAGTGATTTATTGGTAAGGAGTTCTTTATGCCAGTCTTCCTTATGACCATGCTGGAAGCCCTAAAGCTTCCCTACTGGAACCTGAAAAGAAAAATTGTGCTGTCGAGCCTGACAATAAAAATGAGGGTTCAGGTCAAACAAATGCCTTACAAATGCTGTTCTAGAGAGCCTAAAGGAGACGGCAAATTAATTCTGCTTCTTACCACAAGTGGTTGCTGAGCTACAAGGCCCCCAGAGCACAGCAGTGGTGGGGCCCAGCGTATCAGAGTACGGAGGACACCCAAGGGAAAAGCCAGTCCAGAGAGCGGGGGACTCTCACGGACAGTGGAGACATTTTCCCACAATCAAACAAAAACAGAGCTGCACAGAGCAGCAAAAAAGAAACAGGAGATGGAGGGAGAGAGGTTAGAAGTGAAGACTTGGAAGAACATGTCTGAAAGAATGCATGACTATAAAACTATTTAAGAATTTACTAAAAGGATGCTTAGTCATCCAAAGATGAACTCAACATTCTTCCCAACTTGTTTAACCTGCAAGTCATCTTAAGTTTCAGAGGCCAGAGGGAGGTGGGCCTCCAACAGGTAATTTAGCCAAATCCGCACAGTTCACTGGTAAATGACCTCATTAAGGTAATATGTTTAACTCATCTGTTGCAAATTAAATAAGGTGTCAGGCCACAGAGGACATCTGGACCATTAATGTAGAAGCTTTAGCGCTAATTGAGGGAGGACTCGATCCTAAGAATCAACAAGAAAAAAAAACCAAGAAAAACACAAGGCCAAGGCTTCCCCTCGGGAGAAGGTGGATGAAAGAAACAATCAGATACGCTCTGGCATTGGTTTGAGAACAAGAGGTTCAAAGGTTCATTTTCCAGAGCTTATTGTAATTAACTCTTATTGGGTTTTAAGAGCAGACATGATAAGAAAGATGACAATTTGACCAAAGGTACACAAGAAGAGCTGGTCATTTCACCCCTTCTCAACCATGTACCATTTTAGTCATTTTATAGCAAACATTGTCTAGTATGAAATAGTGGACGTTTCATAGGGACTATGCATCAGCTTTTCCCTGCAAGTTTGACAATTCATGCGCGATTGGGCAGCCAATGATTTAAAGCCGTTGTCTATTTTCTAGTCATGTTTTACAGGAGGGAAATACAGTTATTGGAGTCACATTACCAATATCTAAAAGCAGGAGTTAAGAGTTATTTATGTTTGAGCAGGAGTACTACTATTATATTTCATCAGATGAAAGTAGATTAAAGTCTTCTGAACATAGCATACAAACTGAATTATAGCTAAGATTTGAGTACACACATCTATATTTATTGCCATAATTTGTCGCAGTTTAGAAAAATAAACGGCTATGTAATGACTTAAGTGCAAGTAAAACGGTAAACAAATTGGAAGACAGTTGAGTTTACCGAGGCTTTTTCAAGACATTTGAGCAAACCTAAAAAGCTTTGTTTTCTTCAGCAACTGATGGAAAAATGACTTCCAATTTGAAATCTAAAGATTACATCTTCATGAAAATGCAGCAAGAAAGCCTCCTTTTTCAAGAAGGTCTGCAAAAGTTTTCAAACTTCCTTTTATAGAAGTAGCCCCCAGTGCCGGAGATCATGGCCATTATAAATAAGAAGCTGGAATGCAAAGGAGGGGGGCGGTGGAAAATAAACATCCATGCTGCTCCGTTATCTGCACCCAGCTGTGCAGTTTAGAGGCCAGTCACTGCATATGATGTCACACTGGCATGGCGTTACTTTTAGAGCAGTGGATCGACAAGGTTACATTTAATTTGTTCATTTATGAATTGATTTTTTTATTCAACAGCAAAACGGCATCTCAAATAAATTCAACTTTTATGGGAATATCTTAAAGAGAAAGAGTGACTTCAAAAATAAAAGAAACAGTCATTCCAGCGAGAAATATATCGAAAAGGATTTCAAATAGGTTTGCATCAGTGTCAGTAGCAGTTGTGCAGCACGTTCAGCCATCACTTTCCACTGTAAATTTAGAAGCAAAGTAAATTTGAGATGTAAAGGTGAGTGGAAACCTGCAGCCAAGAGAATATGGACTAGGTTGACGCATTGCAGGTTTTATAAATGATCCCATATGTGCTCCAGATCCCAAGTGAAAGAGCTGCTTTGTGTTCGATGACGTAGCACGTGCTCAGGTCCCAAGTGGACTCCCCTTCCACTTCCCTCCACTGACAAAACCCTTTCTCGGTAGCTCAGGGTAACGCCAGTCGCGGGGCAGAAACTTGGTGTTTGGATGCCCAAGTCTCTACCCGCCTTCCTGCTTCCTATTTTGACGGGAGCCAATTACCTATGACTACTTGGAGACTGAAACAACCAGCGCATTGATGTTTGATGGGAGAAGAGGGATGGAGGGTAAAGACGACTGACCAAAGAGGGGGAGATGGCTGTCACAGAGGAAAGAAATATTAGGACATTCTCAACCTCTATTACCCTGTGAGCTAAATGGCTCCCATTCATGGGGAAATAATTGTCAGAGGCAATCTTACTTGCCCACCTGCTCCCTGGGCTCTGCTGCGATTCACAAACTAATCATCTGACAATCATGCAGTTTTACAGTGGGAATAGAAAAGAACAGCGCAGTCAACCCAAGCCTCAAAATACCTTCAATTTATATATGAGGCATTTATAGCAGCAGTGGAAACATGCACATTTAATCAAGTAGTCAAGGCAGCAAACTACTGTTTGCAAAAAACACCACAGTAGCTCAGAAAAGCCTCACAACCCCTGCACTGATGGAGATTTGGGGCGTTTCTTTTATATTTCAGGGGAAAGCTTTTAATTAACAGCAGCAGTATTGTGCTACTTCTCATGTTTAAATTTGGAGCTTCTGGGTTTGTGGAAAATGAAATCAGATGAAATCAATTAAATAAAGAAGCAAGGAAGTAGCAAAATATGCCTTGCACTGTTTCTGCAGTATCCCTCGAGACAAAGTTAAAGCGTCATATAGAAGGAATAACAACTTGAGCCAAGTGACATATCTCAATACAGCTGTATGATGAATGATAGTGATGTCTCAAGTTTCAGAGATCTTCAAAGAACCAAGACTTATTTGAAGTCGTTTAAAGTAGAGATCAAGAATCTCTCCGTTCCTCCGTTCTTTAAAGTCTTTCCTCTTTCCTTAAGAAACATTGCTGCTTCTTCACTCTTTGTTTGTACCAGACCATAACAGCTTATGCATTGTGCAACATAGATAAAAGATTAGTGAGCCAAAGGAGACCTTCAAATAACTTGGAGAAGCAATGTTCAAGTTCACTTGAAAACCTTGCAAGAACATCTGCCTGCTTAGAGACCAAATTTCAATAAGAGTAATACTGACTTGACTGTTAGATTCACTAATGTTTTCACTGAGTGCATCAGCTAGTTGTCATTGAGTTCAACTGAATGAGAGGACAATTTGTAAATAGTCACTCTGAGCTCTTTTATGCCTTTCTGTCAGTTTCCTGTTTGCAAAGCTGTGAATTCATCACTGATCTGGTTTTGTATGTTATCAGTAAAACACCTGAGATTGTTCTGGAAAGCTTGTTCTGTGTAAACATGAGTACAATGGGGCTTATTTCTTCCCAAATTATGCTTAAGCTATTTGTTTAAAGATGTAAGCATTAAACCCCTTGTATTTTGCAACAATAAGTTATATCAACTTTTCTGGTCATTTTACAGTACACAAAATGTTTCTAATGATTCAGGAAGTTGCAGATGCCTCATTTTTAATTAGTTCTAGCCACAAATAGATTTTTGACTTGCATCATTCTAATTCCGTAAACACGTTTGTAAATAATTGGAATATACTGTAAGTAATAGCAAATTTTGACTCCACTAAAGTGTATGCAAATCATCACAAGACCCCCCACTCAGTGCTTCATGATGCAAAGTAAGGGCCCCGACACCAATTTTGGATCTAACGAACAGAAAGGATGAGAGACACTGGTAGATGTGCATTAAGATTATATCACAGCGCTTCACACTTGAGTAAACTTTAGGTTGATCTGACGCCAAGGATCTCTGGCACACCAGGAGCATTCCTGTTGTGTTTAATTGGAGGTTCTGTACAGCAGAGAACAGCCACAACTACTGTATGGACGAAATGGACCAAATCACACTGCTGATTGTCCCATTATACACTGAATTATCCTGAAATTTCAGTCCACCAAGAGAAAGCAGGTGCTTATATATTAAAATTAAACATCTGAAGAAGTTTGACAGTCAATTTAAAAATATTTGTTTCTCCTTTCAGAATTCAGGTTTGCTGTTTTACAGCCAAATTAAAACGAAAAACACTTCAGCATTGATGAAATCATACTGATGCTCTTAATTTAGCAAGCACATCATCTCATAATGTAACTGACTGAAAGACAGAGATAGAGATCAGAAATTTATGGTCGAAAATTTAAGTTGATTTCTCTGTAACAACTACAGGTCGACATATCACTGGGCTTTCCCTGACTTGATTTTTTAGACACTTCACTGAATGTGTTTTTTATTTGGTAATCATGTCCACAACAAATATTTTTATCATCGTCTCAGCCTGATCCTGCTTGTGTATGTTGCATTCAACTGATCTTAAAAAATAATTTAAATGCAATCGTTTCATTTTTGACCAGTGAGTTATCCTCACCATCCAACTTTTGGGCAGAGTAAGTAATCCAAATTTGGCCTTTTCTTCAACAAAGCTTCTTTAAAAAGAAAATCCTATGCCTTTTTTCATATGAAAGTACAATCACAAGGAAAGGTGGTGGGATGCGGACAATACTTTGTCTGGTTTTTCCTTAAACCATCACGGCTAATTACTCCCAGACGTCCTTTTGGGCTGAGCCAGAAACTCTGCAGAGATACAGTGGACTGGTGTCCACACAAAGAGAAGCAGAGATTGGCTCAAAGCCACATTGTGGTCACTCAGTGGAGATGTTATGGTGCTTGCTACAACCGTGACAATCCTGCATTGAGTCCAAACAAGAATATGTTCACTTTAGGCATAGAATCAGTAGGTAACCTGAAGATGATTCAGTCAAGCATCAGTAGCTCACAGTAGCTTATTTTGCATCAACAATGTTCTCCCTCATTAACAATGCTTAAAAGTGACTCATTTGCCTCTAATCAAACGTTCAATCCCTTCTTTTAATGGGCAAATGCATTTGTCAAAGCTTTAAAGCATTATTTCAGGCTTTGCATTAGGCACAGTTTTAAGTTATATGGGTGACATAGTTACACATCTAAATTTGTAGTGCACCTTATGAAATTGATAAAAATTTTATTTTAAACTGAAGATATGCTTTGATAAGGAATCAGGCCTTGCAAAAATACAGAAAGAAATACGAATTGAGCAGCATGGCACACCTCTGTTCTGGCTCAACAGTGTTAGATCCGCAACACAAGACATTCACCTTGGAGATTCAAAGGTCAAGATAACTTGTCAATCAAAACACCAGGCACTATAAGATCTGACTGAAATTCCCCGTCAGCTGCAGGCCACGAAACAGCGGTCCTGTCTTCTCACTC
Organism: Alfaro cultratus; assembly: GCA_903066825.1. Lineage (NCBI taxonomy): Eukaryota > Metazoa > Chordata > Actinopteri > Cyprinodontiformes > Poeciliidae > Alfaro > Alfaro cultratus. Next base: position 158,863 of record CAEFZX010030858.1, on the reverse strand, counting down.
CTCTGTGTGGCATGGTGGTTTAGACTTTAAGAATCAGAACCCTTGTGTGCCAGTTCCCATCCACGCCGTGCTGATCAAGGCACCCACTCATCCTTCCTGCCACAGAAACACACTCACACGCATGTGTTTTACCCTCTGCTCAGTCAGCAGTGCTGCAGCCAAAAGCAGAACACCTCAGCCCAGTGGCTCAGTTACTCTTGGATGTCAGACATATTTTCTTTCCCCCGGCCCCAGTCCTCTGAAAACACACAGGTAGCTGAAAAAGGATCCTGCTCTTTAGTCAAAACACTTGAGCTAAAAAAAAAAAAAAAAAAAAAAAAAACTCTGTAGAATCAAGCTTTCTCAGCCTGACTGGGGAACAATCAGACATATATTTTTGTTTTGCATGTGAAATCTAACTTGAAGCTGAACCTGTGGAAAAGCTTAAAGCGCATTAAAAGCTCAGTGGATTGCAGCTCTGCTCGGACAGCGGCGGCCCGCTAAAGAGCAGGGCTTTTCAATAAATCCATCCATCACCGATAGCCATTAACACAGTCTGGCGGGGTTGAAGTGAGCAGCCTGTTGATGCCTGCGCCGTGTGGATCAAAAATTGTAGAAAACAACGAGCAGAGTTGAATGCAATCACTCACTTATGTGTGAGGTCGGCATGATTAAAATGTCATTTCTATATCATAATCTATTCCAATCCTCAAACCCATAATGCTCTTTTTAAAAGTGTTTTTGTTTTCAAACAGCTGAGAGTTTACCAGATTCTCCCAAAGCACCCAAAGTGTTCACATCAATATGTTTTCATAATTTCAAGTATAAAAAAAACACAAAATGATATGCTTTTTGTGGGCTATATGTGATAAACCAACATATGGCATAATGGAAAGGTAAGGAGTGCTGAATGCATTTTTATGAAAATTTAACATGCATGCCATGAGTCAATACTTTGCAGTTTTGCACCTCTAGAAGTAGAAATATTTGCCCATTTTTCTTTGCAAAATATCTCAAGCTCAACAAGTTGGATGGAGAGCATCTGAAACAAGCACAAGTCTTGCTTTAGGCTCCAAATTTATTTCTGCACTTTGACTAGGCCATTGCAACACATGAATATGGGTTGGAATTTGGGTTGTGTTGTTGCCTTACTAGAAGGTTAAATCTCCACCCAACTCTCAAATCTTTTGCACCATCTAGACATTTTCTTCCAGTATTATTCTGCATTTAACTTCATCCTCTTAGCAGTTCTCATTAGTTTCCCTGCTGAAGAATATAATCTCCACTGACATGTGTGTCGCTATGGAGATGGTGATATACAGTATTAATTCCCTTAGTTCTTTGGACCCCAAAAGGTTTTATTTTCTTTTTATCTGACCAGAGTATTTTTGGCTTGTAGGAAGCATTAAAAAAATTTCTTGGGTCTTATATTTTAAAACAACCCCTTTTATCTTGTCACTCAACCACAAAAGACATATCTGTGAATTGTGCCACTAATTATTATTGTGCTCATCTGATCTATGGATGGAACACAATGAATCTTTTTCTTCATTACGCTTCATAATTACACATTCCTTTGTGCTGGTCTATTCCATAAAATCACAAATAAAAAAACGGTCATGTTCATGGTTGCAACGTGGAATCCATTGAAGAAGAATGTTGCATGTGCCAATAACTCCTCAATAAAAGGTTTGTGGGTGATCATTTTGTGCTTAGGATGCTGCTATGCTTATAAAACCTCAGCAACCGGCCAAGAAGACCCATCGCTGCATTACTACCAGATGTTCAGTCAGATTAAACAGCTTTCAGTGCACTCCCCAATCCTATAAACCCACAAGTTGCATGGGACATTAGAGTGGAAGATGCCCTCAAGACCCAAACCGTTTGGCTTAACTCTCCTTTATTGTATTTAAATAATAGTTAGTTTCACAACACACCTGCCCGCCTTGATTAATAGGTACCCTTTCCCTCATTTCTGATATATAGACAGCCAAACTCCTGGTTTGTGTTAGAGAAAGAAATATTTGGACGTGACAATGTTTGGATGGGAAACAGAACCTGAAAAACTCCTGCAGCCAAGTTTGATTCAGGAGAGAGGCAAACTGCTGCTTTACCACAAGCTTGAAGGATCTGTCACATCTAGTATAGTTCTGAGATTCTCATGCAAACAAATCTAAATGCATGCCTTCAAAAGGGATGATTGTTTTTAATTAATTCATTCTAATTAACTTTCCTTTAAAGTAAAGTGATGTTATATAGATGAACAAAAAAACAGCATTCTCAGTCAATTGCTGGGAATTAAAAGTTGCTGGGAATTCTTAAATTCCCCATCAGCAAAATTAACGCAATTGAAGAATGAGATAGCTCTTCTAACTGATTTGAAATGGGCTTAGAGATCTGAACCATCACTGCACGTAATGTATTAAAACGAGACTCTAACTGAAGCAGATGAGGATGACACAGCAGCTGAGGGGGCACAGCGCCCTCTATGGACACCCACTAGAACTAACATGTGGCCGATTAGCCCAGTGAACGCACGACACCGGGATAAAATCGAGGTCAAATGCGTGTGAATACACACTGCTGCCCGTCTTTATGTCATATCTGCTTACCAGTTGCTGATATAAAAGGTACTGAGAGGAAATAAAGAGGACATAAAACTGTCATGCGCAGAAGTGCTTATAAATTAACCAATAAGCCTATAATGGCGGCCTATAAGGTTATTTCATAACTGATGGGATAGGGTGTATTGTAACAATTATTCATCACCAGTCTCTAATATTATATCAAAAATGTATTACACAAAGATTGAAATCCAGTATTAGACCTTAACAGGAACGCTCAGCTGCAAAGCAAAGATTCATTTCCTATCCTGCGAGACCCATTTCAATGTTACAAATGAAAAACTGGAAAATTGTCAAAAGGAGCAATACCGCAACAGTTTCACACCAAAATCCTTGTCTAAACATTTTCCAACCGACTGCAGCCTGCGCGTTAGTCCGCCCCTGCCGATCCGAGTTGCGGGGTAGAGCCAGCACGGCACGCCGCTCCTTCACCATCCAGACCCGGAGAGATCATGGACTCACCTTCCAGATTCTGTGCGAGGAAACCGTCACCGCTCGGTAGTAATAATCCTGGGAGGCTGTCAGAGGGCAGACAGGGGCAGAAGATGTGGGTTCGGAGCGAGGACCAGATCTCCCCGTGTTGAGTGTACGAGGCTGTTCATTCAGCTGAGGGTGTAGAGAGGAGAGACGGCTCTGACAAGTCGGTCGAAACAGCAGCACCACGCCTCCCTCCTTAAAGCCGCCGCGCTCTGGATGGCTGTCAACATGTCAGAATCCAAAATCACAGATCACATTTTTATAGAATTAATCTTTACGCACCCCCCCCCCCTCACACACACACACACACACACACAAAAGAAAAAAAAAAAAGAAAAAAAATCTCAGAAAAGGGATAATCAATTTCGAGGGAGAAAAAAATTCTGTTTTTAATTTCTCTTATCAATTTAATCTTTGGTGTCAACCTCCAAATCTGTGAGGTTGACACACAGATTTCACACAGGTAATGGCAAGGAGGCAGGCCTCCTTGCCATTACCCTAATATTTTGCACACTACAAAGTCTCTTTGTACTAGACTTAAGTCAGGGGGCTGTGCCAATCCAAATGGTTAACATGACTTCCAGTCAGAAGAAACAAATTACAGGATTACTTTAAACCTTAATCTGTTGGAGTATGACTAATTTGGAGGTTAACATATTAATGTCCCTTTCCTTACTGTAAAGCAGATGATAACAGTGACTGGAAAGATTCACTAACCTATGGGTGCCGGATTATGTCTTTTGTGGTTCTGGGCTGTGCTACAGAGCAGACTGCCTCTACATGTTAGGCAGTCTCCCTCACAGTCTTCTTTTAAATCCATTTTCAGGACTCATCTATTTTTTCCTGGCACTCAACACATCATGAGCTGTTTGTTCTTTTGTGATTTTGGATTAAATTGAATTGGCTTAATGGAAACAGGAACTGAAACAGATGTGCATATTGGCATGAAAGGCTGTAATTCTACAACTAAAAATGGATATTGCCATCCAGAGGAGCGCAGGATTTTGCTCCTTTTCTTAGAAGTACTCTCAAAAGTGCTAAAATTGAAGTATTCTGTTTAACTCTGTTAAACAGTGTATTTTTCTAAAACTAAATTAAAAGTATTAAACCAAAAGATAACTTAATACTAATTTCTATTGTAATCAACTGCAAACAAGGCATTTTTCACAGCAATCTCTACTTGAATTTGAACATCATTCATATGTGGCTTACTTATTTTTCTGTCTGCGATCACTTTGTGAAACTTTAGATCAGGAAGAGATCTAGTGTGCAAACTGAAATTCCAGAGAAAAACATTCAGCATGATTTCTGTTTGTAATTCAAACAAAGTCCAGAGTTTCCATGATGTAGAGTAAATGGTCTGCTGTTCTAGTTGGCAGGCATCTAATCATCTGAAATGAAGAAAACACGTTGACCTGGCCGTGTTTTAATCTCTTCACAGCTTGTAATCTGTCATTAATTGCTAATATTCCGGCCATAACTGCTCTAACATGGACATCAGCAGTGAAATTCATAAGTGATTGAAAATGAAAGTAAATCCTGGCATTATGTCTCTGCAGATTGAGTGAGATAATTCCTCCTGAAAGTCAGAAAACAGGCCTGAATATGGATTAGTTGGCTTGAACTGAACTCAAGGAAATCCATAGTTTTTGTCCCTGTGGCGTTTTAGATCATTCAGACTGTCTGAAAGAATGACCTGGAGGCTGAGCCCTGACTTATATCTGTCAAAGGAAACGTGTTAAGGTCATGCTTAGAGTCTGCCAGTTCAGCAAGGTCTGTTTTCTGTCAACACAGAAGACTATAATTCAACAACAGCCTCACTGTCGACAGCACTAGATGAACAGGACACCCTCAGCACCATTGGGAAACATTTTCTAAACTCTATCAATTCTTTTCTGTAAGAAACGACACAATGAACCTTTAGGATTTTTCTCTCAAGTTACAGAAATCTATAGTTGTTGTATCTGGCTTAAAAATCCTATATTTTATTATTGAAAAGAGTTTTAATTAAAGTTTTTCTTGATTATTAAGGAACATAATTAGACCCAAGCAGAGAAAGCATTACTGGTATATCTGTAGCATTTGTTATTCTTCAAAAGTAAATGAGCTTTTTGGAGGCCTAAACATGTGCAAAACTCACTCAACTTTGCACACATGTCAGTCGTGCACGAAATTTACATATTTGCCTTTGCCCTTCATAGTGCAACTAGATTCATACTGAGATTAACTTGCACACAGGAGGACTTTGTTTATTAATTAAGGGACTTTTGAAGATAACTAGTTGGACTGGATTTTAGTTAAGGGTTGAGAGTTAAAGTGGTAGGGTGCACATTCTTATTCTATTCATACCCATGTCTACATTTGTCACTATTTCTATAAAATTTAAGTAAAACTAAAATAAATGAACTTGCAAACGTGACAGACTATTCTAATAATGTGGGCATCAAGTGTCAAAATGAAACGAGACACCTGGTAGCTACCTGCATTTTTTGCCATTTTTCAATTGCCTTTATGCTATTAGACAACAGCAAAGCACACAGCCCTTTGTTTTATTCAACTCAGCCACACAAAGCAGAGTGGTACTCAATGTTGCTGAGGTCAGCACATTCCCTCGTCACAAAAAAAAATAAAATGTGACCAAAACTGTTACCCTTAAATGTGTCCCTAATGAGTATCCGGGTTGATTTCCAGAATTAATGTCATGTATGAGTCTCAGTAACGAGTCCTAATTTTGAGGCGGTGGGTATCTGTCTCTCAGGGGTAGAAAGACACAGTGGAGCTGTCCAGAAGCTCAGCGGTTTGGCCTGTCAAAGCTGTGATGACATTATCCAGTGGAAGCAAATGATTCAACTCCTGAGGGAAAAAAAGCAAGCAACAGGCCTCAATTAATCTCCTCATTTTGGCAAAACTGGAGCAGAGGGAGTCAAATCTATAATCCAGATTGGATTGTATATCATACAGGAGGTAAGATTCATGTCAGATAATAGCAGTAACCTGAAGCTTTCAGTGAGACCCCCAAAGTTAAGGAATTCATGCACACATGATTTGTTTCATATGATACCAGAAGTCAGATCAGTCCTAAGTATTGTTTGCACATACATACAGTATATAGCATGAAATATTGGACAATTAACTAACCATGTCATAGAAATTCTTCAGTGACGCCACCACAAATTAAGTAGTTTTCCAGTAAAACCCTGTGTGTAAGGATCCAGGGCTCAGAAGTACTTGTTCCAGGTTTTAAACTGACCTCAGAAAGAACAGTGGAGAACAGGATCCAAGAGCAGTCTTTGTTAAAGCACGCTCCACATACTTTTAAGTACACGTTTAGAAGACCTGAAAACCACCATGTCTCAGTTCTGGAGGTAAAAGAGCCCAGCAGACGAATCAAGCTCAACCCAAATCATTGTAATACGGTGAAACTGCCCTGCATGTGACGCAGAAGGCCAAAGCCAACAGATTTAGTTACTGGGGGACCCTCTAAGCGCCTGTCAGACGGGAGCCGGACTGTTTGGAGACTCTTTTGATACGACAGAGCCGCAGTCATCAGAAGAAAAAAAAAAAGGTCTAGTCAACACCTCCAGATCTCAGGGGTGTCTGGCAGAGCAGCATGCTGTTAAGTGAATTCACATATGGCATGTTCATACAATTAAAGCCCATCTGACTGAAGTTACCCCCATCTTGTCTAAAATATAAAATAATTGTTTGAAACACTGGTGCCACTTGGTGAGTTGTGCTTCATTTTTTTCACTCTAGCTTTTAATTGAGATCTACACTTATAAAATAATTTTCACACTCTACTCCTGTGTTTTTCTAACATATTTGAACATATAAATATTTGAATCCCTTTAAGTAAATCTGAAGAAAATACATTTACAGTATTTTTAAGTTTGCCTTTAAGAAATTCATTTTTTTCTGTTGAATAAATTAGGATACACCCTACAGTTATTCTTACTTCAAATAACTAAAATTATGAACAGGCATTAAATGCACACAATTAGAAAATTACTCAAACAGTACACATGTTTCTTTAGTTTTTGGGTGGTATTATGTGTAATTGACTTTTGACATAGTAAAAAGTTAATTTTGTAATATATGTCATGTATTAAATTTATTTAAATTGTATATTACTTCTTATAGCTCACAAACACCATCTGATTACTTTTAATCTTTAGCATTTTTAAAATGCAGAACACATTTTACTTAGATAAGAGAATTTGACATTTTAAAAAGTCCTTTTTAGCCCTTTAGTATTAGTAGGGGTGTCAAAACCTTTGATACAGTTGTGCTATTTTGGAGCATAACATCTGTTTCTGGGCTTCATTCATTGTAGTTGACAAAAATCCAAAATATCTGTGTCTTTGCCACATTTCTTCAATCACTCTCCCTTTTAGATCTATTCAAAAAAGTTCAGGACAAATATGCAAACCACAAAAACATGGATTTTGAAAACGTTGACAAGAAAACTTCAATTTATCGATTTTGAGGTGTATTACACGTCATGTCTCTGAGGAGAAACCATATTTTATTCTGTATTTTACAGGTTTTATCTGTAAAATACAGATAAAACTTGTATTTTTATCTGTATTTAAAAATACAGATAAAAATATTTATCTGTATTTGCTCAATACTTTGCTACTTATTGAGCAAAGTACGTAGTAAAAACCTGTAATAGGTTTAACAGTTACCTCTAACCCTAAGTTGATACACTGAGAATGTAATTCCATGTCCTGAAATATCTATAAGTGGTGAAAAACACTCTAAAATCTGAGTGATTAGAATAAATTTAAGAACTGTACTAATAAAAGAGTGACTTTCTGCATTATGGATGACAAATCAATTTCCTTCCATTAACCATTGTAAACCTATCGTATCTGTCCACACACTAGTATTCATGTCAAGATTTTACCATAATGAAACAAGGAAGATAAACATGTTGGGAATATTTCTGAAGTGATGGATGGTGTGTGTTTAAATGCCACATGTTGTGTTTCTGTGCCAAGTAACAAACAAGCCAGTCATGAACTTATTTTGTCTGAATTTCTATTTGGAATGAATCACTTTGTAATTCTCATCAGATGGTGTTGAGATTGAAACCAGAGGCTGCATGCTTTGTTTTCAGAAACAAAAGACAGAATTTCAGTAACAACACAAGACTCTGTTTCACGTTAGCCTGAGACATATTAGACTGAAACAAAAACTAATATTTCTTCACTGGAGAAGTAGTGTAGATCAGAAAATCTTTCTGTGACCCAAGTAACATTCATCTGTTTGACCATTGTTGAAGTAAAACTGGACATAAAGTCCTTAAAGTGTTTATTGGAACCTAAACTGCGTCATTCATATCATAGCAAGCTACATAGAAGTAGAAACGGCAACTTTGAAGATAAAAAGTAGTTTTGTGTTTTCTGTGATCCCTTAAGCTGTTTATTTTGTCTTTCTGGATTTGATCTTGTCATGGTGTATGCTGGATGCGGTGGACCCAAATGCAGCAGGCAAAGGCGTTGAGTAGATTATGAAGATTTAATGAAAAAGGAAAAAAACAAAAACTTACAAAAAAAAAAAAAAACACGGAAAGAGAGAGAGAGTGACCCAGGGGAATGAGGGGTATGCAGAGGAACAAAAAATAAATCTAACACTAAAGAATGATTAGACATCAAGTGCACAGTAAAACTAAAGTAACACACTATAACCAGACAAGAGAAATAATTAAACATAATTATCTAATGAAAGAAAGACACTAAGGAACACAGAATAACAATGAAACCAGAATAAATTAATCAAACCCCAAAACAACCAAGGACTTCATCAAGTTTGGAGATTTGCTTGGACAGTTGACCCTTTGTGATATTTCCCATGTAACAGGAACATGTATTTGTAGTTATGGTCACTGTACATAAACAAAGTGGCATCACTTACCTGGTTGTTCTGGTTCACTTAAACGCAGTTATAAAGTCAGAAGACATTGAGAGGATGTTGCTGGTAATGTAACTCACTGCAAGGGTCAACAGTGTTAAACAATAATGAGCTAAAAGTACATTCACTCTGTTATTTCTCACCAACTGACATGACTTGGTAGAACTCTGTAACACAACACAGATCTTGTTCTTTCACATTAGAGCATGGTCTGTTTATTTCTGTCTGTTGACACTTCATTCTCTATGAATTTTGCTAACCTTCATTGGCAGCCTGACCTCTGAAAGACAGGAGGTGAAGAAATCCTGCTCAGTTCACATTCCACTTTGAAATAATTCAAAGTCATCTACACTTGTCCTGTTCCTTCCCGGTACTTTCGGTTCTCATGTCTCCTCCATTTATTGTATACAAAACCTGAGAATCAATACACTGTTCTATTTTTGCCTGCTGGGATGCCTTCCCTTTCATTTTCTGCCCATCATCAAAGTCTTCTTACATCTGTCGCGCTCTCTCTGACTTGTCTACAGAGCAGTCGGTCTATTATCTCCTCCACTTTATAGTATAGCAGATGTGTGGGACTGTAAAAAGCAAAATCTCTGGAAAGTCATTATGTGAGCAGTAAATCTGGCAGAAATGTCAATTCTTGGCAACAGCTTGTGAAAGAAAAGGCCCTCTGGGTGAGTGAAAGGAAAAACAAAGTAATGTCCTCACTCACTCTCATCTGGTCCCTGTTGTCTGATTGATAATGACAGCTTGCTGCTAATCAATACACCCACCCACTGTTCCAGTGGGCACATCCTCAACAAACTGTCCTCATGCGTATCTGTGCCACAGATGGTAAACCTTTTTTGAAAAATCTGAATCTGCAGGTGTTTATGATTATATGTAACTGATAGCTACAGCATTAACACTAATATCTGAAGTGCACCGTATTTAGTATCACACTGAGATTTCCCTTCTGCATCCAAACTGTCTTTAGAGCAGTTCAGGATTCCAGTAGCAACTCAGGATATGAGCCTGGATTGGCTCCTGCATCATGGGGTTGGACGGGGGTAAAAAGTGACATAACACGGCTTGTTGTGCGAGGAATGGAATGCAACAACAGCAGAGGTCTTCAATAGGACTTCAAAGCCAGACGATTTCAGCTCAGTTAAGTATTTTCATTGTAGTTCTTTGACGACAGGAATTTCAACCCCAGAAAAGTACAGCTGGAAGAGCCGGAAAATATTTATTACATAACATTGCAAGCATGCAGATACTTCACCTGAACTCAATTTGCACCAGGAAATGGATTTGGACTGAACGCTTCTGGCTGGGTTAAATAACATGAGTGGATTTACTGTTGATGGTTTCCAATATTTTACTGCGCTCTTATGACAACAATCCTCTTTCCAGCTTCAAATGTTACTTTAGTCCCCTGTTCCTGTTGACATCATCCCCTACTCCAGCATAGCTACAATGTATTTTTTATTGTTGCTGTACACCAGACAAGTATAATATTATGACTGCTGACAGTGAAGAGAGTCGTACTGGTGAAAAAGCAGCAAGTCATGGGCATGCAAGGCTCATTGTTGTGGCTAGCTCATTTAAAACTGCTAGTGCAAAATGGGAACAAACACATTACTAGCCAGATCATTATAATGCTATACCTGGTTGGTCTATAAATTTGGAACTCCAAACTATGATTAGTTCTAAAGAAGACTTTTGGATGATAGCTAAAACGCCTCCAAGAAAGAAGAAGATAAGTCCAGTGTTCTCCAGTCTTTACACACAATTAGCACATTCCTGTGGTTATTTGAAATGCAACTGGAACATTTCCCAGAAGAAAGTTCCAACCTTTGATGGAAATGTATCGCAACAAACCTGTGTGAAAGGACTTGGATTCTAACTGCAGCAGACATTAGATATCATCCCCAAACCATCTCAAGTGACTCCTCCTTTTGATGAGACTCTACTTGGAGATCACCCCGATTGATGGAACTTCTTATTCTACTTATTATGTATTTAATACTTATTATGTATTAAAACAATCCTTTTTCACCATCTTTTGCATGCCTCATTGAATCCTTTGTCACTCACAGCAAAACGCCTGACTGTGTCACACACATACTGTAGTTAGAGTAGTTAGCAAGTGACCAGAGAGATCATACTTTTTGGGAGAGAGAGATTAAAATCCACCCTCTATTTCTCACTGCCATGCACTTGGTGGCCAGCAGACCGCCCAGCCCTGTGCCTTTCCACTCTTTAAGTTTCTGACCACATGCAGCTAGGGTGGAGAGATGGTGTGGGTTGAAGGAATGGGCAGAAAAGAGGAGACACTGGACAAGCATGAGGTAGTTGAAAACTATGCAAGCAGCAAATTAGAGGTACTCATTTCTATATTGTTCAATGATTTTTTTTCTCCTTATGAGAATAATACTGGGAAATATATTTTTCTAAAGTTAATTAAAGAAATGGTAGGAGTTCAGTAAAATCAACTTGCTTTTTAAATGATTCTTAACATGATATTTTCACAGATATCTAAAGAAAACTGGGAGAAAAACAAGTTGCAATGAGTTAAAACTGGTGTCATAGGGGGTATTATGCAATGATGGCCTAAAGATTCTAGTCTTGCAAAAAATTACAACGCGCTAGAGCTTCTATAAAAGGAAAAGGTATGTGTTGTACTTTCCAGGCGAATGGATTATATGTGCTTGTCAGAAATTGCTTAAGTACCTTGAAAAGTGTTTATCAAGCTGCGATCTGGAGGCCATCAAAGAGAGATCAGTCAGAGCAAAAATATTTACTGACAGGAGGAACTGTTTTCTGAGATAATCTTCACAAGGGGAAGATTATGTTGAACAACAAAGATATGAATCAAGGTGCTGGGGAGAAACTGTGATGCCAGTGAAATTTGAATAAAAGTTAAATATTTTTAGTTAAAGATTAGGACTTGAGATATTTTTTTTTGCTACATTTTGTACTTCATGCTCATTATGCGTCATGGAAAGAAATAATTAAAATCTGCCTGACGTGCAAGAGAGCTCGTTTAGTGAGCAGAGCCAAACATTCACAAACAAATCCTTCAAAAGCATATTCTTCTTCTGCTTCACATTTCTTCACCTGTTCTTCCTGCTAACATGAAAACAAAAATACACTGATGGATCAGAGAGTGACTAAATGTCACCCTGTCCCTGACTTTTCAGTCATCCCGACAACCATCCCACAATACTGCTGGTCCTTTTGTCTTGAGTCCTCATATGCAGTATTTGAGGAATGCAGACTGAAGTTTGATATCCCGGGGCTTAGCGAGCATAACAGAGGGCAGAAGCCTCAGAGAATAACACATAACCAAAGCCCTAAAGAATTCCCTTGGAAACAGCCAGCAACCAGAAAACCATGCACTGGGAGGGAGGGCAGGAGAGCTGCTGAAACCCCAAACTTAAATAGCAAGGACTCCGCTGCTGGAGACTGCCTGAGACAGATACTCTGCATTTAGGTTTCTGCTGTTTCTTGCTTTAGCTAAAACTGGACAAAAATACAATGCATTTTTGCTAAATTGTTTATTTAAACATTTGTGTGATACATACAGCACCTTGCTGCGTGTTAACACCTCTTGAACTTTTTCACATTTTGTCAGTTTACAACCATTAAATTCTGTAGAGCAGCTTAAAGTAGGTAATGTGCTACAGAGCACTATTTACTCCATCACATGCTACAATAAACCTAACAAGATATGTCTGATACCTCAAGGAGGTGCTGAGATCTGCTGCCTAGTTGGTGGAGTGGAATGGATAGGATAACTATTAGTTGTGCACTCTGCAAATTTGACCTTTTTCAAAGAATGACAAGAAGACAGTTATTGCATCAGGAAGTTCATGTTAGCATAAGTCATGTAGTCTCAAGTATTTTGCAGCCTCTAACTGGCTTTACCTTAAGGATTTGAAGGTTTGTTGTCCCTGATGTTTAGAAAGCCTGCCCACAGCATGCCACTGCCACCACCATGGGTTAATCTAAGGGCAAAGTGCCTTTAGATATCATTTGACATTAGAGTATGCAAGAGGTTTAGACCTCAAGCAATCATAGTCTTTTTAGCTTAGCTGAACAACTCATGCCTTAAGATTGAAAAAGAAAAAAAGACAGAAAATGAACTTGTCTTGGTCTTTCACATAAAATGCATTGAAGTCATTTCTATGTAAGCCTGGTCTTTGCCAGATCGTCATACGTCTTCTTGTTCATGATAAATGAAACCAGGTTTCAGTTTCATGTTTCTTGGTTTGGTTTTTCTGCCATTTCTTTACAGTAAATATAACATTTTGCTTCACCTACCTGCCTCTGGAATTAAATTACACAACCTTCATGAGAATAATACCACTATCGAGATTTTCCATGTTGCTACTTGAGAAGTACGTTTTTTTCATTGTATTCTTATTTATTTTGCCTTTATTCATATAGAAAGCGACCAGTGAGGCACAACGCCATATCTTCCGGGATTCCAGTTCAAGACTGAACACTCCTAGATGTGTGAATAGACAGCAGTATTTGAAGTATTTTGAAGCTTCTAGCCACGTTACTTTGTTATCTCTTTGCAATAGATGTAAATAGTGACCATACAATTTAACATATATCTGCGATAGAAAACTTTTTATTACTTTGCAACGGCATGAGATTAATCACTAATTGTGTTCAAATCTTTTGTCAAAATCCACATGCTTCCAGCTTGTTGACATTTTTTTTAGCAGCAACAAAGATAGGATATATATACACGCTCTGCGGACTTACATGTGCAGGTCCTGGTTTGCTCTGACCCATGTCACCACAATAATTACAGCCACCACCGTTCCCCCTCTAACTTGAGCGTTCACTGTCTTTAAATAAAATACACTGATGTTGAATAAAATCAATCATTCCCTGGTCAGCTTGATGTAGCCAAGCAGATGTTGTGTCTACAGATGTTCACATGTTTGATGCCATTTCACATGGTTCCCAAGCTTTAATGGTGTGAATTTCTATCCTTCAATATCTATGTGAAAATACAGTAGTTTAGTGTGCTGCAGTACACAATGCTGTGCAAAAGCTGGACTTTCTCACAATTTGTTACATTGCAACCACAAACTTCCAAGAATTTTACATCGTGGCTCGACACAAAGTAGCCTACATGTTGTAATTAGTAGATTGAGTACATGTGACTTTGTAATCTAAACCCAGACAAATCCAGCTGTTCTGTGGAAACAGAGGCTTGTTAGAGAACATCATTGCTCCAGCAGCATCCTGCAGACCTAGGAACACAACATGGATCAGGGATAAAGCTGTAATAAACCTCAAAGCAGTGTTAAACGTAAGATTAAACTTTGAACATCTCACAAAGCACTCCATCATCAGACAATGAAGACAGTAGAGAACAACTGCAAAGCCACCAAAACACAATTGTCTCTTTTTACTGACAGACGTTATTCGTTAAAACAGAATCCTTGGGATTAAACATGATGGTAGCATCTTCATGGTGGAGTATACTTTTTTTTCATCAAGAACTGAGAGGCCTTTCAGAATTGATAGGGAAGCTATCTGATATAAAGACTGAGTTTCATCTTCCACAAGGCAATAAATAAAGAAAAAATTGGAGTGATTTAAAGCAAATTTAAACCAAGTGGACATTTTGGCTTGGGTATTGGAAAGTTGATCACAGATTCCCAGGATTACTGAATATAAATTCTTCTGCTTTACAATTATGTGCGACATGGTGTTGGTCTATTACATAAAACCAGTGTAAAATACAGTAACGTTTTTAGGTTATTACATATAAAAATGGGGGGGGAAAAGAAAAGGGGTGTGAATTCTTTTGCTAGGGCCTGTACTAATTCTACAACGGTAGAGCATAAAGGCAGCGTGTGCTTGTCTCTAATCGTCTCTTTGATCAAAGGAGCATCTTGGGACTCCACCACTAAGCCCCTGTGGCCCATGTCAGGCAGAAAAGAGCCAGCACACTTACCCAAATGCACATATCTCATCCAGTGGAATCCATCCAGCTTCACCCACTAAGCCGCAGAGAGGCAACCACTTAACAGAAGCATCATCCTCTTGTATAGTCTGTAATAATGGCATGGAGAAATCCAACCACACGCAAAGAAGATGCCGTCTTAAAGGACTGATTAACCAGAAGCTGTGGAAGGTGTGGTATTTACAGTCCCTCATGTACCGATGCAGACATTATACAGCATATGTACACATAGAGATGCAGAGAAGCAGCAATACTCTCATTAAGTGCTCTGCTGGTGCTTGGTTGTCAAGCTACAGTTAAAGTAAGCAAGCAGTGGCAAGTATGCCCAATGTCTGATACACTTCTGTGCATTTAATGAATGAGATTGTACTTTATGAAAAGGAGCTGGCAAAGGAAGGACGAAAAAAAAAAAGCTGTATTTCTCGGCATAGAGGTGATGCTATTATGACGCTTGTTTTGTTTCTTCATATACTGCATTTGATTGTGTTGTGAAAACACAGGTCATCCTGCGGGCAAAATCCCAACCACAAGCTAAGCTGTTTGTCCGGAGAGAGCTGCCATCTCCCTTAACAGACTGAGCACACCTTTTTGATCAGGTGCCAGAAGGGTGCTTCAAGACAAAAGGTGTCATATGTTGGCAAAGATCACTGAAAAAACAGGTTTTTTTCTTTATACGCTTTTGCCTCAAAGCTCCACCAACTTTTCAAATGTGCTCCACCAAAGAAAGTGGCTTTATTTGTGTCAAAATAAGACTCTTACAGTTCCTCTATCCTTTCAAAGCAGATGATGCATGCATTTCAGTGGATGTGCTTGCAGATTCACCAGGCACTACAACAATCTCCTTGTGACAACTTTCTACGTCTCACTGCCATTTGATCTCCTTGTGAACCCACAACAGGAAATGGAAAATAAGAACGCCAAGATAAGCACATGAACTGTGGGAATTTATCGCTAAATAGGTGAGAAAAATATTCTCAAGTGTTTTCCCCCTGCTACTAGAAAGAATTTACCTTGCATGCATGCAAACTGAGTTGTTTTAGACAGACAGACAGAGAAAAAGAGAAAAAGTTTCAGCTCTCTGAGTGTAAAAAAAAGAGTCAGACTCAAACCGTGGTTTTTTGGGGAGAAACCACAGCTATGTCAGCTTAAGCTCAAGATAACACATAGACCAAAACAGGATATTAAAAACAGAGTTCGCAGCTCCCAAAAAGGCCCATTCCAGCTTTGGTTGATGTTTACTGCATGCAACTTTTGATCCAGGAATCACATTTAGCAAGATCTACTTTAAAACAAGTGGCTGCACCCTGTGCCCAGACAGATAGTAACGTCTAGGTTTCAAAAGCTCTTCAATCATATATGTATCGGTTTTTGCCCTCACTGTAAAGTAACATGATGGGTTCTTGCCCAGACTTTGAGTCAGAAGTCATGAAAATACTTTGACATATTTACAGTGGTTCCACTAATGCTTTAGATTTTACTGTCTTGCACAGTGGCATAGATATTATTAGCAGCCAATTCCCTGACCCAAGATCTGTACAAATCCTGGATGGAGGGATATTCACTCTCAGAGATCTTCTCTGCAGACCTAATTGTTTGTTGCTGTCTGTCCCTTTTCTGCTTTGTAGATGAACCAATCAAGACAGAGACAGATGAGTATGAGATAGACTAAATACTGATTGTGAATAAGATAAACAACAGCTCCTGTGGTAGGTTGCACTTTTTGAATTGCCACAGGAAATGCAACCTGCACAGGGCCCTCTTCTAAGCAACATTTATTATACATGAGGACCATCTCAGGTCCCAAGAATGGGTGACTTCAGGGAACTGGAAGTGGTCCACAGTAGAAGTGGTCCACAGTCATATCATCTATGAACTTCAAGAATTCCACAGATGGGTCCACTGACTAAGTAGAGTCATTACAAAAGGAGGGACATACGTCAAGAGTTTTTCCTAGTCATTTTGAATAAAAATAGCTTACAACCAGCTATTTTTATTTAAAATTCAGTTAGTTAGACAAAAAGTTCAGTTAGTTAGACAAAAAGAATACATGGCACCAATTTAAAATTCTGTTTAATTTTTTTAAACATAATTTTCCCTTCCATTTAGCTTTTCAATAGTATGCTTGCATACAGTACCCTCTCAATGGATGTGTTCTTCAGCAATGATCTTTGGGACATGCCATAAATATTGGGTTTTCATAATCTATAGTCATAAAAATTAATAAAATCAGACAGAATAAACATATCACTATGTGTATAATTAATCCATGTTTCAAAAAGGGTTCACTTTCTGATTTGGAAGTGTACCAGCAAATGAAATTGTACTTGGGGCTTCTGCAACCTTGAACAAGCTCTTTGGTCTGCAACATCCTGTAATGTGTATACCATATTCCTAAAAAGTAACAGCTGCTGCTATATTTAGGGCTGTAAGCTGAGTTGTCTCCTTTGAAGCTGCCTAGCAAGTTTCAAGCCTCTGCAAACACAGTTTTGTTTTTTTTTGCACTTTCATGCATGGCTCAAGAACACCGTCTCGATGACCGTCAGAATCTATCAAGCTGGTGTGCTCTGTGGAGCTCTTTCAGGTGAACTACATGCAGTGGTTCAATATTAAAAAGCAATATTTTATCAACTTTACTCAATTTCCTAAACTAGTGAAAATATTTGGCTTGTAAACCACTTCTCTGAGACAAAGTGACAACACAAGTTTATTCTTTGGTCTGTTCCAGGTTGAAATGATATGTTGCTTTTATTCGTTTTCCATTGAACAGTTTGTCTTTAAAAAGCTTTGACCCCATATCTCATTTCTCAACATTATCTTGTCTCTAGATCACCTAATTAGCACTTGTTACTCATCACTCATCTGTGTCTGCTCCTGAAGTCAAGCCTTCTTTTTGGATTACTTATGCCCAGGTAGGAGCATAGACATGCCAGTAAAGGGGAGTTTTTTTCTCTACTCTCCTGGGTTACTTTCTGTTTAGCTTGAGCATGTAAAAAAATCTCCTACAGCATTATTTTTAGTTGAGTGGTTTTTCTTTTCTTTTTGTCTTGTAATCTGCTTGCATGTACTGCTCTAATATTTTCATTTGGGATATTCTGCAACCGTAGATTATGGAAAACAGTGGCTTTGTCACATTTTTTATAAAAAAGTTGCTCAAACAAATTTAAAGAATAAAAAATAAATTAAAAAAATCACCAATTTGTATATTTTTTGACCTGGATATTTAAATATATTAGCAAATAAATTAGTTTTCAAAATCTAATTGCTTAGTAGATACCATCATCCAGAAGTCACATAAGAAAGTGTGAATCCTTTTTTCCAGAACTTTTGATAGATTTCAAAAATCTGTTTGAATTTTGAGCCATATACATATTATTTGCCAGATCAGTTTTCTCAGATACTAGCCTTTCTTAATCAGGCAGGTGTGGCAGGAACTCATTTCGTTCTAAGAAACCGTCTTTAATATGCAGG
Source organism: Alfaro cultratus (assembly GCA_903066825.1). Lineage (NCBI taxonomy): Eukaryota > Metazoa > Chordata > Actinopteri > Cyprinodontiformes > Poeciliidae > Alfaro > Alfaro cultratus. Next base: position 140,422 of record CAEFZX010030858.1, on the reverse strand, counting down.
GTGTGCCTGCAGCACTGAAAATACTTTTGTCAATAATTCCTCGGAATGAGTCACTGAACCTATGGTGACCTTTTCTTAAACATACAATCCCAAGTTTTCTTTCACGGTGAATCATCTTGTCGTTGATAGACGATCTTTGAGGTGACCACCGTTACCTAGCAAGCAGATACGCCGTACCCCAACCAGCTTAGCGCTGGCCGTGAAGGTTAGCTTCTGGGCTAAGTTCAGGCTAGACCAAAAAGTTTAGCTTTATAGTAGAAAATGGTTAAACAAACGATACAGATTTTCGGTCGAATTAAGCCCACGAATAAAACTAAGGCGGTAAGAGCACAATTCTCGGCATTCAGATGTATGTCATGGAAAATAGAAGTTATTAGATGAAGTAGAAGGCTATTGCCCGTAGCGTTTAGCAAATACATAGAGTCTAGTCTTTATTCAGAGAAACTACTATGCATACTAAACACCAGGTGTCAAAATATGCAAATGTTTACATATATGTTTAGTTTTCTTCTTAACATTTTTTTCCCACTGAAGATTTTGTTACCTTGATTTGTCAGTTATAACTTTAATGATGATGGCTCCTTTCCATAAGGTGTCCTAATAAATTACTCGGATGAACAGGAATCCACAAAAGAGTCTCAGAGCCTTTCGATCTCTGGCACACCTGGAAGGAATGAAGTTGTTTCAGATTGTTTTCAGTGACACATTTCATGTGCTCTTCTTGCTATAACTTGTCTGTTATAAAAACAGTTCAGGGTATAATGTCCAAATTTTCTTGACTTTTTTGCTATCTAACACACAATTATTGTTGACATGTCCTGTGTAGATGTCAAATTTGAATGTTTTTATTTTATTGACTACAAATACAATCCCATACAGGTCCTCAATCCCATACAGGTTCTCTCCTGGCAGCTTTTGTTGCCTTACCTTGTTGGGACAGGTTTGTACTACAAATGAAAGAGAATGGCTTATTCTTCTTAATGCAAAATTGACTTCATTATATAAAAAAATAATTCTTTACATTGCCTCTGATATATTTCTATTTTTTGATATGTGTGTACATTGTCAACCAGAAAAATGTAACTGTTTTTTTTTTTTATTTGTTATGCCCCGTGTTATATATTTGAGCTGGGTACTTCTGCTAATTTTGATTATTACAGTCTACAGCAAAATGAAACTAAATTATTTGTATCAGAAACCATTTATCTAGTCAAATGAAATATTTTGCTTTGGCAGTGTTAAAGCTTACATATGTAAATATTATGTTTGTCATTTTTTGAGCTTTTGTTTTCTCCACTACTCCACTTTCAGTGTTCCATCCAAAAGCTGTATCAAAGAAAAAAGTTGAAACATTTTTGCAAAGTGACTAAAATCACTTTACATTAAATTTTGTAAGAAGCTTTGGCTCCTGTGAGAACATTTGCTCCACATTTTACATGTAAACATAGGCTCTCATAGGATGTAGAGCTAAAACTGTAATTTCATCTTATTGAAGCGCTTTTCTGAACAGAGCCCCTGTTTAAACAAAAAAAAAAATCTGCCGTAGTTTTGTAGTGCTTTAGTGCTACCTAACAATATCCACCAAAATGAAAGAGCACAGCTCCCCCCTAGGGGCTTTTTCAGGGTTTGGCACACATCTCTGGAAAAAACAGCGTTGGTGAGGAGGGCAAAGTAGCAAACAGGGTGACAGTGGAAAACCAATCTAATCATTGGGACCATATCTTTTTTTTTTTTTTTTTTTTTTTATTCCTCCAGCCCTGGAGAATGCTAATTACATCAGTGTCCATTGGAAACATATGCCAGAGGCTCAAAAACAGAGAACATGGGTGTTTAGAGCACCCCAGCCAATCCCACGTAAATGGCCTCCAGTGCTAGAGCTCAGTCGATATTGGTTTAATGTTCTACAATTTTCTTTGTCTCCCTTGGGGCCTGGCTTTGGCTTGAATCTGCAGAGCCTGCATTCTTGGTGCACTGATCCTGATTGCCTCTTTAGTACTGTTGCTTTCCACAGGATACTTGCACCATAAACTGCCATCTTTTCATTTCTGGGCTTTTTCAATGCTCAAACCACAAATGTCCAAACCTATATTTCTAACTAAAGATGATGTATAGACTTTATGTTGAAGTTGGACTGCAAGTATGTCTCCACATACAATTACGGCAAAAAAATCTGTAAACTATATAGCAGACCAGTACATGAATGTTTATTTGACTGCTCTTAAATGCTTCCTAAAATGTCATTTTATGGTACATTTTCTGCCTATAGTTGCCACTTTTAGAAGTTATGTGCCTGTGTTTATGTTGCCTCTGGCTCCCTCAGGTGTACTCTGTGAACCACGAGGAGGAAACAGGTGCCTCTCTGGAGTTTTTGGTGCCCAGGGTCCTGGCTGATGGCATTGTTAATCACAAGAAGGAAAGCTACAAGTTCAGGTACACTCATTTACATAAGTGTTTGTTGCAAAGAATAAACAAAAATACTTATTTGCTTGTGTTTGTCAATGATACTTGGGAAGGCAAAGCTTGCTTGTTTATATAGCACCATTTATACACAAGCTAATGCAAGGTCCTTTACTGAAAAATAAAAGAACAGGGACAATGGCATCAAAAAAGAGAACTGCTAAAAAATGTATGCATGACATTTAAAGAAAAACAATAAAATCCAAATTTTATACATAATGAAAGTGAACTGATGGATTAATCTTTAATCTATATTGAAAGGTTGCTGTAAATAACAATATTTAATCTAACTTGCTATGAAATAAAGAATGTGCACCACTTTTCTGGTGTCCTGTACAGGAAACCATTTTCCCTCTCAATGTTATTGCTGTCATTGCTATTGATTAACTGAGTATAGACATACACTCATTCACTCTTTGTAATTTTAAAAGCACTCAATAAATGTAAGGAACTGCAACTTGTGACACGTTAATGTAAAGATGTGTATTGTCAGCATGTATGTGCAAGAAGACGTACCGTACTAACAATCCAGTTATCTGAGATAAAAGTAGAATAAAGATTCTGAATTAAAGTTGCCTGAGGAAGGAACCTTGGGGAACTCCACATGTGATCTTGTATTTTATAGTCCTGTGATGTGATAAAACACTTCCCTGGAATGTGTTTTATCACATTCCAGGGAATGTGATAAATTATGAAAGACATTGCTGTTTTGCCATGTAGAAAACTGAACACAGCTTGTAATAAATGATTTTTTTTCCATAGTCATTGCAAACAAACAAACAAACAAACAAACAAACAAACAAACAAACAAAAAAAATACTGGCTTTGACAAGGACAAGTAATTAAATATTATTCAGCTATGCAGGTTAAGCCTACAAAAGAATTACCTACCTGCAATATTTCAGTTGGAACCCAGCTAAAAACTGTTTTTCTTTAATACTTGTGGACACCAGGTGGAATATTTAAAGTTATTACAGTTTCTCTCAGAGACACATAATTCAATGATTGAAAATAATCAAGATGCAGTAATAATTCTGGAATCATCGAGGATATAAGCAGATTACCGGAGATGGAGCTACATTCTGCTTGTGTTATCCTGGACAATGATATTAAAGTATTTTTTTTAAATTAGGTTAGCAGTGATTTAACCTAAGATTAATCTGTGACCAGTCTAACTATCAAATTGGTGCAAAAAAACAAACAAAACATGACTAATTTTATATATGAGGAACAAATATTCCAGATGATCTAAGTGTACAAAGCTACAACAAGGAAAGCCAACACTCAGACCTGGCTCATGTGGCTCCATTTGAACTTTTTCCCCATGAATAATTCATCCACAAGTCCTGTCAGTGAAGAGCCAGAACATCTGTTTAATGCTCAGCTGCAGCCTCATATACCCTCTGTGCAGGGCCCATGCCACGCTTCCAAACCTTAAATTCACAGTTAGAAAGTCAGACAGAAGTGGACACTCAGAGCCTCTGAAAACCACATGGTCTTATAATAGCTTGCAGAGGTTCCCCTGTGCCCTTATAGCAATAAAGTTTCCACTTTTAACAACCTTCCTTGGGTGGATTCTGTTCACATTTCTCCTCATCTTTCTGTGGGCTTAAACACGATGCAGCTTTGTTTGTTTTACAGAACAGAACCACTTAGATAATCCTCATCTATTTAAGACCTTAAATATTTAGCAATCAGGTGTGGATATTACAAATAAATAAAATGTTTTGGGCTATTCTTAGCCTGCTTCATTAAATGTGTCATGGCAATACTGTGTTGTTACCCATTTCTCTCCAGGTTCCGAAGAGTCTTTGAACAGCACATTAAACAAGATGTGATATTTGAAGAAATTGCCAAACCAGTTGCAGAAAGGTAAAACAAAAAAATACAATCTTCAATGTTTGCCTAAATGCTTAGCTTTTTTGAAACTTTATGTGATGGAAAAGATCTTATCTGTGCGTTGGACACCCCCAGACTAATGTGAGGCCACACAGATTCAGCCAGCCTTGTTGACAGGAAGTTAGTAAAGCTAAGTTTTCTTTAAGATGGAAATGGAGGGTGTCTGTGATGTTTGGCATGTTTTAAGCACTTAAACCACTAAGTGGACGGAGCTGGCAGGCAAGATGGCACAATGTGCCATCATGAGAGTGAAAGCGTTTTCAAGCCACAAAGCTGTAGTCTGTATTTAACACAGCCTTACAGTAAATGTACACGTGAGATGAATATACTTCTTTGATGCTGTATTATTTTCTAATCCGCCATCATAGTTTTTATTTTAGAAAAGGGAAGTGATGGGATAAACACAGTTTTGTTTGCCATATACTGATATGGTCTGTTGGTTGTTTTATTTAGAGCTTGGTTTTATTTCCTTGTTCTTTATTTTTAGTCGGCTCCAGTTTTGGTTTCCTTATCGATCTTTTGTAACAGTCTTGTTTTACCTTCTGCAATGTTCAAATTTGTCAGTTGTTTTAGCACCTATACAGTATTTAATGTGTTATATTTGCATAGTGCGTTATCATGATTCATGGCTCAACATAAGCTTCCATCTGCTATCCCATGGGGCCAAATGGATGTGTTCCCTCCGTGATAGTCCTGTTAGTGCCTGTGTTTGTCCACTTTATTTACTTTAGCATATTGTTTTTGTTATCCGGTTGAATTTGATCTTTCAGCAGCACTTTCAATTTTACTCTGTGGTCAGTTAACTGTGTTAATATGTTATCTTAGCGTGGGTTTCCATCACCATTTGTATTGTACATAACTTTGTCCCCAAATCTGATTTAAAAACACACATGGAAATTCATAGACATTGTTACAATACATGTGTAAAAAGTCTACCAAAAAAATGATCTTTTCATTAATGTAATCGCATACTAAACATGTTGAAACTACTAAACAACTGAGGTTGCAGTCGTTTAGTAGAACCCCCTTCCTCTTCTTCATCACTCTATATAGCGTCTTCATCCCAAGCTACAAATAAATTGCTCAAATTTTTGCTGAAATCGCTCACAATTCCCTCCACCTTTGTGTACTCAGCCTTACTTGTTTATAGTTTGACTTACCTTCAATACGTCATAAGATGATGCTGTCGTTTGACCCAGTTACTACAGGCGAAAACAGCCCCACTCTGCATTGATGGTATTCTGTGAGAATTATTTATTATTAATTGTTTTTGTGTACACAGAATGAAAGCACAGTAGTTCATCTTTTTAAATCATTTAAGTGGTTGCATTGTGTCAGTGACACTTTAAGTTTTACTTTTGAAATAAGACAAGACAATCAGGAAAAGACTTGGAATTTCCTGAAATCAAATGTTGTTTTTTTGTCAAGGTTCTTCCTTGCTTTGTCCCCAGCAAACCTTATCTACACCTCAGATTTGCTCTACCATCTTCTCCACATTCCACCCAACCGTCATTATTACACTGGGACCTATTTGTGGAATCCCACAAGTACTTTGGATTTTCTTAGCTATTTGCAGACATATAAACAATGGTTGACTAATTAGTCTGATGTGTCTGACCTTTAAGGTGTTAAATTTCCGTCCAAAGCTAGCAGTTTTAATGCTTCTCATTTTGGTGTGGCAGCTGGTATTCATCAGAATAAAAATCAGTAGTCACCGGCAGGCAGCATCTTTCCACATTAATTAAAAATTGTCATGTTCAAGTCTTTGAAATGAGCCTTCTGTCTGTAGTCTAATCACTCAGTCGAGGCATGACTAGCCTGTTTCCCTAATCAGACATATCTTAGTCCATCGTTAGCTCCTTGTATCCTCAAGAGAGATCCACCTTATACAAACTCTGAAAATGCCATGGCCAAAGAAGCTGGTTGTTCAGAGAATGATGTGTCCTAGAATATTCATAGAAAGTTAAGAGAAAGGAAAAAGTGTGGTAGAAAATGCGGTTAGCAATTGGGCTAACCGCTGACCTCGAGAGGCTCATCAAGCAAAATTCATGAAGGATTTTGGGGAGTTTCATAATAGTTGAACTAATCAGTTCATCTACTGCCAGTATGCAGAGATGAATCCCACACATAGGCTACATGCGTCTTATCTGGGCTAAGGATAACAAGAAATGGGCTGTTGCTCAGTGGTCCAAAAGCCTGTTGACTGAGAAAAGTAAAGCTTGCATTTTATTTGGAAATTAAGATCTCAGAGTCTGAAGGAAGAGTAGAGAGGGACAGAATCCATGATGCTTGGAAGTCGAATGTGAAGTTTCCATGGTTATTGATGATTTTAGTTCCAGGTCATCTGCTTGTCATGAGCCTTGCTTGTCTAGAGACTGAAAAGTTGAACATCAACAGTTTTTTTTTGTTTCAGGATTGCCCTGTATTTACCTCCATCCATATTCAACTCGAGCCAGCTCATCGTCCCTGTTGAACAAAAGTGTCTACACAGGATGACACTTTCGACACCATCTTGTTTGGTGTGGTCGTTGCGCTCAGGGTCATGTGCTGTTTTAGTTTTATGCTGCACAAATTCTTTCCCTTGGCTTGAAAGGTACACATGTATTTGGGTCTCATCTGACAAATTATGTGAAGGGATAGCTTCTTCCATATGTGTCTATATCAGAAGTGAGTATAATGGACAGTAGTTGAATGTAAAATTCAAAAGAAGAAATGCAAGGCATTGCACCTGCTGTAATATATTATCGTAGCCCATGTGTGGGATTCATCTGAGCAGTACCTATCATATGAATCTGATCCTTTGGGATTGGTATTTTGCACACATGGATATTTTGGTTAGATATATTACGCAGCTCTACATAACCCCCTTTAAACTTCTTTATCTCTAATCTGTTTGCGTTGTTCCTTAGTTTTTATTGTGCTTCACAGGAGAAATGATTTTGTGCTCAATTGTCTTTGTACTAAGTGATTTCTTAAGTCAACTGGATTTTATTTTGGGGTATCAAAAAATTAAGAGGACTGAATACTGTTTTAATTATTTTAATGTGTAGGAAATTAGGAAAGCCACATATTTTCTTTCCTCTCCACAAATATGCGCTTCGCTTCTGTCTTGCTGTGGTGTAACATAAACCACTCTGTTCATGTCTCATGAAGTAGTTTAAAAAAATACAGCCTCAGTTGTTGGTGAAGAGGAGCCAGTTTGATGATATTGGGCTGACAGCACAGACCAACTGTCTGTATTGTGTGATCTCATTTCACAAGGCAGAGACCTGCAGCTGAAGTTCAGAAATTTCTGTTCAGTAGCCAGGAAAGCTGAGGTGTAAACAGGAACAAGAGCTGGGAAACGCCCAAACCTCAGTGGCACGGCCTAACCCGCATCATTAGTACTGACATTAAGCTAAACACTGAGCTTGCGTCTTTTCTCCCCACTGCCAATCACCACCATGACTCAGACTCGATTGTACTGATGCCCAATGGCCATCCAAGTAAGTTTAGCGGGGTATCATTTATTTGAGTGGACAGATGCTCTATTATAGCTCCTGTTCATGTAAGATTTATATATATATATATATATATGTAGATATATAGAATATATAGATATACAGTATATTTATATATATATATCTATAATAACTGCAGTTTTGGCCACTTTTGATGTTTTAATCTCACAATAGTTTTGTCATCTAAGAGAAAAACTGATTTCAATCATTCTGTGCACGTGTAGAAGAGCAGCTCCACGCCAAACCCAAATACAGCAGTCCCAGCCTTGTTGTGAGGGTTTGGGCTCCTACTGTCAGTCATGCTCCAAAGCATTCCACCCTCACCAGCAGATGTCTGCCGCCATTGCAGCTCTGAATTCACTGGCATGCTCTAATGTGGATTTTACGTGTCAGGTTTTATTCACAAAGACTCTTATTAGCTTCAGGATAGTTTGTGAAATTAAAACAGAGATTTCTTACAGGGACTAACTTACTAGTGAGAATACTCTTCTGAAAATTATTGAGATAAAAGGAGGGATTCTATAGCAGCAGATTCTATAGTTCAGCTCAAGTAAGTCTGGTTACTTGTAGGATTTTGCTTGTCTTTTAAAGTTTTTTGTGTTAGATGAATGAAATATAACTTGCATACTTGAAGATGTATTTATATATTTAGGATCAGATGATTTAGTGATCAATAAAACCTTAGAAGTACTCATTTAATCACAACTTTTTATTTGAAAAATTAGTTCTCCAACAGTTTTGTACATATGCTCATATTCAAACTGTGAATATAATAAATCTGCAGAAAAAAATGGTTTAAGGCCTTCTTGTAACTCATAATCTGTTCTGTGCAGTGTACTGGCTGGCTACAATGGCACCATATTTGCTTATGGTCAGACAGGAAGTGGGAAAACATTCACCATCACTGGAGGAGCTGAGCGCTATGCAGAGCGTGGTATTATACCTCGCACCCTGTCCTACCTGTACGAACGCTTCAACCAGGTCAGAGCAGGCACCTCTAATTTTCTTGCACAGATTCCCTAAATAATTTGGAAAGATGCATGGATAAATTATTGTTATGATGAATGTTTATAATGTTGTGTGATATGTGTTGTTTTTCTGAGAGGTGTCTCACAGATTATATAAACCAAATTTCCATTTCTATGGACAATAAAGTTTTTATCTTATAAAACAAATATAGCTTAATTGGTTGTTTTTGTTAGCAGTATATGATAAAACCTGTGCCATTTCTGTTATTATTTTGGCTACTTTTGCAGACCTTGATGGTTTATATTACAGTGAACTTATAAGTAATTCAAACTGAACTTGAAGTGTAGTTTCCAGAAAAAAAGTTCACAGATGGCTTTCGCAAACTTGCAGGTTGGTGTAATTAACTTACAAGAAACTTGTTGGAATTTTCAGGGTACTTTCTAGAGCTGATATGGTTCATTTTGGAACATGCAGAATAATCTCTGGTCCTTGCAAGTTGATTTTTGTAATGTACACACTGCTTTCCAGAACATATGTTGCTTTTTATAATTTAGAGGCTACTTTCTGAAATTTGTTTCACAGATTGCTTTATGATATCTTTCTGAAATTTTCATGGAATATTCTGGAACTGATATGTAACTTTCTGGAACCTATTTTTTAGAACTTACAGGTTGCTTTCTGGAACTTTCACAGAAGTTACAGGTTACTTTGAACCTAAATGTTACTTTTTGGAAGTTAAAGAAAGTACCCTGTGAGTTCTAGCAGAATGCAAGTCTGATGAAAGAATTGATTGTTCTATGTATGAATACTTTTTTTTTTCTTGCTAAATGTAACATAGATTACAATCCACTAATAAATAAATAGTAATAAAATCTGATGGCTTGTACTTCTACCCTGTCTCAATTTATATAATTTTGCTTCACAGGAGAGCAGTATGATGTACACCATGCACATCTCCTACCTGGAGATTTACAACGAGGTAGGATATGACCTTCTGGAGTCCCGATATGAGGCGTCGCGACTGGAGGACCTACCGTCAGTTTTTCTCTCAAACATTTTTTGTTTGCCTTTGTAAATATACATTCTTAGAGAAAAAAATAAGCCATTTGAGTCAGACTTTTAGATTTTACATTAACTGATACATGAGTTTCACTGTGGTAGTACGTATATATTTTTCATGTACCACTTCATTTTAAGTCACTTCTGGACTAGAAGTCAAGGTTTTAGGTACCCACAAATCACAGTCTTCTGGAAATAGCCAGCGCCCGTTGTGAACCATGCTGTGGCCATACTTGCTGAATCATGAAGAGGCAGTGGCAGTGACAATTGCCCCATTTTACATCTGTCTCCATCTTTTCTCCACTCCCAATAATGAATGGTCTTCTTTCTTTCTGAAATTTTTGCACTATTTGACATTGTTTTACATTTGACTCTCCATCTGTTTTCATTATGCACTCATCTTTCCATCATCTGGATTCTTAAAAGTCTGCAAATTACCCTCATTCATTCCATGTTTATATCATTTTTTTGCAAAAGCCCAATAATCAAATTATATCTAAGGTTGGCTTGGTCGTTGTGGAAAATTAATCTGCCAGGACGCAGCTCTGAATGACAATAAGATTAATATTGTTTTATCAGACCACTTGAATTACCTACACATGCTAACATAATTATCTGCATGTGTTCTCCAATCATTCCTCCTGTTTGACAAGTCAGTCAAGTAGTTGCACTCTCACATCACCGGTGGCTGGATGGAAATTATGTGGTAGGATCACGGGAGTAATTTAGTCCCATCTGTGTTTCAAATCGCCTGATGTGGGCGAGAAACAATCACCTGCTTGTTTTTAAGATCTGGCCCTGTCTGTTATCAAGTTATGAACACCCAGATAGATAAATCACATGTGAGGCAAGTCTGCAGCACAGACTGTTTGGATTCAGTGCTGAGTGACTCCAAGGCCATGGGAGGTAAATGGATGACATAATTGGCACATTTAACATTGTGCTTTTAGTTTTGTGTTAAATTTTGAAGTATGGAGTCTTTCAATAAATGTGTGCTTCTCATTGAAGTTTTCACATAGAAACTTCAATGTAATATTAGGATTTTATGTGGTAGTTTGGTAATTTTAAAATGGCATAAAATACACATGTGATTTCCAAAATGTTTGTTGTAGATTCAGCTGCAAAGCTTTTGAGGAGAGAGATTACAATTTTTGCCCATTTGTTTTTCTAAAATAACTTTAAAAACAGATTGTCGTTTGGATTTAGGTGTGGTCTTTGACTAGGACATTTATCTCCATCCATCTCGCTAACTTTGGCCATTTTCCCTGTCTCTGCTAAGAAATCATCACCAGCCCTTGCACATTACAACATTTTATTCATGACTTCAGATTTTAATGTTGCATGATGTAATCTATAATTGTCTTTTAAAAGTCTTTAAAAAAAACATTTTGCTATTTTTTTGTCAGGAAAGTGATAATTATGGAAGATACAGAACAGAACATCCATCTCAAGAATTTGTCTGTGCAGCAGTCTGATAACGTAGAGGAGGCTCTCAATCTGCTCTTCCTGGGTGACACCAATCGTATGATTGCTGAAGTAAGAAAAAGGGAAACATACATAGACGCACGCACATGCACCCACACACACACACTCATGCACACACACAATTTATGCAGTGATCCTAGTCAAGACTGTAAACTGCAGGCAAAAATTCCACTGGCCACTTCCAGGGTAAGTGGTATAAGTAGTTATTGTTGTTGTTCCTAAAATGCAATATATATACTAAAAGCTACCTTAGTACCCTTCTAAAACATAATTTTAGTCCATAGTGGGCCTTTTTATCAGTTTCTTTGCCCAGTAAAACCTAGCTTTCTCTCTGTAATTTATGTTTATAATGTGGTGCCTTTTCTTCTCTCGCCCAAGCTCCCCTCACTGATGACAAGATGTGTGGTGGCTCAGCCTTAGTTTTTCAACATGACATTCATGAGGTTTTGGAGGAAAAAAGCCGATTTTACCTTGTTTACTCTTGTCACTGGTTTGCTGGTAAATAGATGACAGTAAAAGTGACCCAGATGATAAGGTTTCAGTCACAGACTGGTTGACATTGACGTCAATTTTAGATGTGGTTGGAATTCTTCCATGAAACAAAAGCACAACTCAGAAATGTGATAGAACCTTAGTTCTTTATTAAGGGGAAATGTAAACATGTTCAACTTAATGTAATCCATTTGTTCTGTTCCACTCAGATGACACCTTCTGGGTTCAATTCTGTAAAACTAGAAAGGGTATTTTATTGGAAACAGCTTAAAAAACGGAAATGAGCTTTGCTTTGGCGAGACCCCACAATCGTCCACCCACATAGAGACATTTACTTGCTTGTCCTCTCTGGAATTTCATCTCTAGAAGTCCCCCAGAGTTTGAAACAAACAAAGAACCCTTAATATTGTTCATTTACCTCTGGCAGAATCCCCCAAGAAGTTTGTTCTCCACAAAGAGTTTCAATAAAGTTAACAGCAATGCCTTCTTTCTTCTCATGATCCCATCCATGTGGATAAAAGATGACACATTCATTCATGTACAACTCAGAGGACCATTAGCTCACTCAGTTTGAGAATTTTATTGGACTTAAAACAACACGTTTAAACTCCTCACCCTTCTGTCAATGTTTTTAGGGATTTTGTTTTCTCCCATCTGGTCTTTTCTGACTCACTTTGTTGTCCAAATGTGTTCAAATCTGGTTTTCTCCCTGCAGTGAACTCTAACTTCTGTTGAACCTGCAGGAATGGGTGCATTGCAGCTTGTCTAAATCTGAACTGCATACTTGTGTAGCCTTTTTATGCGTTTCACTTTTAGTCACCAAAATGTCCTTTTGTGATGTTCCCTTTCAGCACTGTGTGTGGTCAGAACAGCCGGTGGTGCAAATGCAGGGTGCTTTTATGATTGTAGTTTATAGCTTGTAAAATTATAGTTGTATGACACCTTCAGCATCATCTTAGGTTTTATGATCTGCTTCACTTGCATAGCCTCCTTATACTAGAACCCTATGATCTCTAATAATATGAAAATTAGACTGTTATAGTGCACACTCTCATCCATTATTGACAATGCAATCCCATTGATAGTGTCTTGTTATTAACCATCATTATCTTGGTGAAAAGGACAAAACAGTTAGAGATTGGAGCAAATGGTGAGTTGTCTGCAGGAAACAGCTGGTAGATGTTAGACTATTAACTGTCGAATGCAAAAAGACATAGCATTTTATCTACTTAATTTAGCTTCGTTCCACATTTAAACAATTAAAGATCATATACGATTCACTCTTCTAACCTTTGCTAAAACTACCAGAATATATATTTTTTTTGTTTCTGTGTTTATAAACTGTAGATTATATATTTTTTTAATTGTTTGCGTTACTTTCAAAATATGGTGAACAATTCAGACATACAACTTTAACATAATCTACATTAAGTGTAGATTATGCTGTGATGCACAGCAGAGGGAAAAGTAATACCGCTGTAATTAAAAAAAAAAAACTTCAAGAAATGACAAGAGCTGGACTAACTGCCTCTGTTTGTTTGTAATAAAATCATCAAAATAGGATGAAATATTTCACAAAGTACAGGAGCCATAGATGGTTAAATTTTAATAAACTAATTTTAACAGTTGCAATTATGTAAAATTCGATTATTGGCCAATATAAAAGAGAAATTAGTTTAGTTCTCTCTTTCATCTTGACAGAACTGACAGTAACCAAACTGTTTATAGATTTATATCTAGGGAGATTACATATTTTACATATCAAAACAACAACAGTTTTCTCAGCTTTCATTTAAGCCATATTTTATAGAAATTGGGTAAGAAATAAGGGCGTTACTGCTATTTTTGTGACAGATTCCTGCTCATCCAACATTGGAACAGTATGACTTTGCGTTCATTACTCAATGTATTGATGCACAGGAGCATGCCACTAGCTGCAACTGTTAATAGGCAATGTCCAAACAAATAATGTATATCAGTGGAGAAATCCTACAATCACTAAATTGTGACGCTACTCTCTTTTGTTTACATTTTGTGGTCTTCTTCAGAGGTTTAGTGTTGTTTCCTTCAGTAGTTCTTGGTGCAGCTCCACCACAGGCGAAAGGAGGTATAGGTTTTTCAATTAGTTTGGATCCTTGGACACACTGCAATGTGAATGTTAATAGGTATATTAATATAGGCATATATTTATCTTTCAGTTTTAAAACACATTTTTACATGGTTTTAGATGGAAGTCAACATGACCTTTTAGTGCTTTTTAACAGGATTTTTCTTTACGGCTCAAATGAAACAATCATGGTAATCCACAGAGCTCTAGCGGTACACAAACTAAAATTCTTTCCTGAGAATTTTTCTCTGTCCCTGTTCATGACCTTACAGTCATGCCTTTTAAATACAGAAAGGGATCATTTTCTAAACTCCAAAGGCTGTCTCACATTTCTCTAGGGATACCCTCTGGACAACTGCAGAGTGAAGGGAATTTGGTCTGAGGAAAGGGAGGACATCTGCAGGTTAAGATAGAGAAATGTCTGTCATGACCTGCTGTGACCCTAACAAGCAGGTGTTGGCACATTTACGTCAACTACTTAGGGTTAAGAGAAACCTTTTTTCCAAATTAAGGGACCTGAGATGTCATGTGTGAATTTATCAGATTTTTTTTAACAGAGAAAGAAAAAAGTTTTTCTCCTGCAAGGTCTTTCTTAATCACAGCATAATAACATAAATCTAGAGGCATGTGCTTTTCCATTTAAGTTGTTGAAGTGGCTCAGGATAAGAAAATACAATGTAGTGTAGATTCCATCTGTTTTCCCTCAGTGTGGGTCTCGGGAGTCACCCATCCTCTTTTGGTTAAAGATGTTTTCATGTAGAAAGTGAGTCATACTCTATTCCTGTCTCTCTCCTAAGACCATCCATAAGCCTCCATTATCTGTGTACGTTGTGTTGGTCCACATGTTTGAGGCTTTCCTATGGGCTAAGAGGGACAAACAAGATCTATCAAAACTAACCTAAATGCCCTCTATTATATCTTTTTGTTCTTGGTTCTTGTCTTTCTCAGACCCCCATGAACCAGGCCTCCACTCGTTCGCACTGTGTTTTCACCATACATCTGTGCAGGCGTGAACCCGGCTCAGCTACCCTGCGCCGGTCCAAACTGCACTTGGTGGACCTGGCCGGGTCAGACCGAGTCAGTAAGACAGGCCTGGATGGGCAGCTACTCACTGAGGCCAAGTACATCAACCTGTCACTCCACTATCTAGAGCAGGTATACTCATCTTTATTTAAATATCCTCCTGATTTTTAACCATTTTTTAAAAATCTCTTCAGGAAATAGTTTGTTAGTGATAAAGAGCAGCAACAATAAATTATGAAAAAAGGTCTTAAGTTGTGTTTACCGAATAAAAAGGGGCAAAATATGACCTAAAACATTGCATCATAATGTCAAAATGTCCTGATAACTATTCCTCTCATGCAACCACTTATTCCAACTGGTACTCTTTTTGGAAATCATCTACATATTTATATTTGTTTAACCAAATTATGTTGTTGGATTGTGTTGCAAACTGAAATAATCGATGTGGGTTTCTGCAAAGAAGCATTTGAAAGGGAAAGTAAGAACCATTTCTCTTTTCTGATTGTTTTTGTACCTATTTTCAGATTATCTAACCTTTTTCTGATTGACTGCTTGTAAACACTCCTGTGTATCATAGAAGTGGTTCATTTTCTGGTTCTTGTCCTCAGGTGATAATAGCATTGTCAGAGAAGAATCGTTCCCATATTCCATACAGAAACTCCATGTTAACATCAGTGCTGAGGGACAGCCTTGGGGGCAACTGCATGACCACCATGATCGCCACCATGGCAGTCGAAAAACGGAATCTAGATGTAAGTGTCGGCATCCATAACCCTGTTTGGACATCATATTCTGTTAAACCATTAGAAAATTGAAAACATGTTAAGGGGTAGAAAGAAATAGGAAGAAAAATAAGAAATCAATGTATTTTCTGATGTCCAAGTTCATTTTGAAATGCCAGAATGCTCATGTGACTCCAGTCACACCAAATCTTTAGGTTCATCACAGGTATTTAAAAAACATTTGGTGTATGTAGAAAAAAAATTCAACAGCACAATGCGAGTACTTTTTGTTTTTAACACCTTACATAGCCTGTTCTTTACAAGGCTCTTTTTTTAAAAGAAAAAAAAAAAACAGAACAATCAAACTTACAGGTAAGAGATGTGTGCACAAGAATATCTACAGCAAGATTTTATGCCAGACAGTTCACTATGGAAGGCTGAGCTTATTTTGAAAAAGTGATTATTATCAAATCATTACATGAGTGTTTTTATATTCTCCCTTATTGTCCTCCAGAGACACAGCGACTGATTGTTAAAATTGTTTTTACCAGGAGTCAATATCGACTTGCCGGTTTGCTCAGCGTGTGGCTCTCATTAAGAACGAGGCCATACTGAACGAAGAACTGGATCCTGCGTTGGTGAGACTTTCAGAATCATGTTGCACTTTGTTTGAAACAACACTTTTGCTAGCTCACAAACTACACAATCTTGACCATTCTAAAGTGGGTTGTCAAAACTTTGACATTGACTCTAAGTGTTACAAAACCTAAATGTTGTTTGATTTTGGAATGAAATTATATTTCCAGTGTTAATCACTTTCACAGCAGGAATTTGCACATCTTAGACCACATGAATATCTATCTGTCTTATAGTATTTAGAAAGCTCACATGTCCTGTTTGCATTTTCTGTCTATCCTGTTTACTTTGAACAAATTGTTGTTTAGCATATTTTATACAAATACATCAAATTTTTTAGAGGAAACATTTCATTAGGAAAATGTGCATATATTTATCTGTCAAGTTTTATGGAAAAGATCATCGGGTGGATTTAAGGGACTTTAACCAGCTCCTTTAAAGTTCAATGACAATGTCAAAGTTTTTGCTTTTCTTTGCAATTGTTGATTTAGTTAATTTTATATGCCTTTAACTTTGCATCCTTAAGCCCTTTGTATTTAACTTTACCAGGTTTATTTACTCCCTCTTGAAAGGTATGAAAAATAATTAACTTGATTTTGGTCTTTTCTGTTCTGAATAAATATGAGAAAAAACAAAGTAGAGCATGAAAAGTCTTCCTGTCCTACTGTCAACATGATAAACAACACAGTATATTAAAAAATCGTTATTCCAACCCAAATTATGCTCGTTTTTAAATAAGACACATCATAGAAGTGATACTCAGATTTTGTATTTATACTTAAGCAATGTCTTACAAAATTAGGAACTTCGAGTTTGGAGATGTAAAAAACTGGGCTCTGCAACAGGCGGCTACGGAGCAACAAGTTGCTTTTTCAAGCTTTCGCAATAGGTCTTAGTAGCTTTGGCTAGTAATAATAAAGAACCAGGTAATGTAGTGAGACGTAAAATTACTAACGTTTTTTAATAGCTGCAATAATGTTTTAATATTTTCATTAAATTCCAACAATAGAACAATACTAATAGTACCAGTAATATTTCTTGAGATGATAAAAACAGTTGGGTTTTAAAGGGTTGTAAAGGTGTGATGTTTTTCTTAACTTTCTTAATCTAAAACAAAAATTTATTTTTATTTTTTCAAAAAGTAGCAACACATTTCCTATGTTGTATCAAAAATATACAACATTTGCAGCTATAATTGAGTAACTGTAGCTGGACTGTTGACAAAAATGACTCCTCTAATTGCAAAGTTGTAGACCTTTAATTTAGAAATTTAAATGTGAAAAAAGGATCCTGTTTTATACAACACAGTTTTTGACATGCTGAGTATAATTTACAGTCTTTACCTTGTGGACATGTATCATAAACGTTACGGTACTGGAGTGTAGCTGAAAGTCAACATGGTGTTGAAATTTCCCGCTGAGGGGATGAGTTGTGAGTCTTCACCTCTGTGTCCACGTCCTCTGCTTCCACCCTGATCTTCCTCAGAACCAACTGCTACTGTAATCCTGCTGCTAAGATTTGGCTGTCCACTTTCAAACCCTTGAGAGGTATTTTTATAAGAGTCTGCGGCTGGCCCCAGTAATTGTGACAGTGTCTGGCTTCTCCCATTTGGGTCTGACAGAGTTACAGCTTCAGGCAAACTCAACCTCCTTCCTCTGTTTATAAGTTTTATCTTGTCTTTTGCATTTTCTCCCCTGTTGCTGCCTGCTTCTGCAGGAATATTTATACACTGTCTAATCTCTACATGAATAAGTGCAAGTTGGAATAAAGCAAAGCCTGGAGTGTAATTTATAAATTATAAAAATGTAATTTAGTGAGGTTCGGAATGTCACTTTACCCCGTTAGATTGACATCTCCCTGTTGGACTTGCTCATTGTGGTAACTGATTTGAAAGCTGCAGTTTTCACATCACTATTATATTTGCCACATTGCCTAAGTACTGCTATGCTGCAGCCAGGATACTAAATGGATTTCTGAACAGCAGGAAACCAACCAGACCAGACAGAATATTTAGCAAGTCTTTCATGGAAATGGGAAAGAATGAGGTGTTGAAAGTGACCTGTGCTTATAATGAAGTCTGCTGCAGTGACCTGACCATATTAGGGTGTTATTTTCTCTAAGGGCACAAAGGTCAGTTGTAGAACAGATGCTGGTTTTTGTTTGCCAGTGGAGATTTTCTGCAGTCATTAGCTCTTCTAAGATGCCTCCACAACTTATTGTTGCATTTCTTTTGTGTACCTTAGACAAAGACGACTCCAATTAGTAGATACCTGTGAGTCAAACAGAAACTTTCTCTCACTAACCAACACAAGAGTTTCAGAAAGTGGGTGCAACATCTCCTCATGTGTTTGGAGAAAGTTCATTCAAGTGTTTCTGCTGTTAGATGCAATGAGTGCAGCCCTTGTTTACTTATTTTTGGGGAGGATAAAACTTGTCCACGTGTAGATGGTAGTGGGAAATTGTGCCTCCTTTCCCCTCATAAAAAAGAGGCCCCTGTAATAGCAACATGTTTGGGAGTGGGATGCTGTATACATGCATTTAAAGTGAAACCTGTGGTTATACTGCAATGCTTACAGTTTATTGTGGGTGGTTTGTGTGTACTAGAGGAGGAGGTATAATCTAAAGTAAGCACTGAGTTAATGTTTTACATGTAATTGGGTAACCAGATATTTAGAATTTAGGTGATGGCAGAGCTGCACATTTACAGTACCTAGCAACTGTAATAACACACTCTGCACTTTCCCACATCTTTTTTTAGATTTTATGAACCAAAAGTTTTTATTTTTTAGATTTTATGTAAATGATCAACACAAGGTGAGGCATAAATTTAAAGAAATTATATAAAAAAAGCATACACTCTTTCTAAACTCAAAACGTGTGGCATGTATTTGACTTTTTTTGACAGTTCAGATAAATAATTTTGTCTTTGTGAATTGTGCCTTACTACTTCAATTTGCATACCCATAATTGAACAGGCCTGACAGAGATGTTCAATGCCTGGGCTAAGGCGACTTTATTTACTAATTAGGTGACCTATGAAAGTAATTTATTGCACTGGAATAAAAAGGTTTAGTTCGTCTTGAACCTAAGATTTCTTGCACACTTTGAACTGTAATTGTGCATTTTGAATACATTATTTTACATGTCCCAGACCTAGACTAAAGAGGATTGAAGAAAATGCTTGCCACACAGTGACAGTTTACTTTGACAAGACAAAATGTGAAAAAAAAAAAATAAAAAATCTGATATCGTCATTACACTGTGCTGCATTGGTGCCCTAACATGAGTTTGTACAAGAAAAACCCAAAACTACCTCATCATTTTTATGGCCTAAGTCATTTTTTAACCTTAGAATATGTAAGTCTGCCATGGTACTGTGGTGCCCGTGTGGGATTTTTTGCTCTGAAATAGACTGCACCATCCCGCTGACCAACAGCCGGCGGTCAGATTTTTAAGGATGCAGCTGGGAGAATTACCATCAGAGCAGTGGTTCTAACAAAAAGAGCCAGGGAGCGGCTCTGGTGAAGGAACGGTCAAGCCATGATATTCAGTGTTGAAACATACGATATGGGGTGGATTAGGGGCATAATCATTGTTGAGCGAAGTGGCACCCATTCAAAAACCTCAGCATAGCTGTGTTTTCGTTACATAGCATCCTGAATCAACAGCATCTGGGCATTTTGCTAGTTTTAGATCAGTTAAAATTACCACTGTTTAGTTTCTGTTAGATCACTTAGTCTGACCTTTGAAGCTAATACAACCTATTAGAATTTTTGTGTGAGGGACACTGCTGAGTTAGTGGTACACAGTTGGTATCTTCTGTTAATAATTCCAACTGTCTGCAGGAAGAGGACAGTTGATGGTAAAAGAGGACTGACATTAACCAAAATGTTTTTTCTGACTTGAAAAATTATTGGAATTTTGAAGTGGTCCAGCTAGAGTCCTAGCTGATAGCTGCAAGCATAGATCTATTCATGTATGAAAAACTCAAAACTTTTCCTACCACTTTTTATTTATGCATTACTTTTTCTATTACATAAAAATAATACTAAAAACGGAATTAGAATTGTATTTGCAATGTGACCAAACTATTCAAACAGAGCTAGAAAAGTCTAGCATTTCTCTGGCTGTGTTGCATTACTTTTTGCCCTGAGGACATCTGATGTGAAGCCTCCCACTAATGCTGTGACTTCTGTTGACAATGCATAAAGGACCATGAACTCTATGTTGTATTCTTTGGATTATAATAAAGGGCCAAAAATACAGGACATAAACTCTTCATTTGTGGACTTAGATTTTCCTCTCTTATTGTGTGTCATTTATGACCTCCCACTTTACCTTTTGCATCTTTCAGCTTATTGCACGTTTGAGAAGAGAGATCCAGTTCCTGAATGAAGAGCTGGCAATTGTGACAGGAGAGCAGAGACAGGAGCATCTAACTGCAGAGGAGTTACAAAGGTATGCCTTCTCTGATTTTCAAAAATGTCATTGTTGTTTTTATTTTCCAAAAAGCACCAAAAATACAACAAAACAAGCATTATAATAAAGCAAACCAAAAAAATATATATCTTGTCTCTGAAACAAAACACATGAAATTATCTATTCTGGTTAATATCATAAAAACTGAATGTCCAAATATTAACTCTGCACTTTTAGTTTACTTTTATTTAGATATTAAAATGCCTCAGGTGTTCCGCTAAACAATCAGGACATCATAGTCCTAAATGTCTGGAATTTTCTATGTCAAAATTTGGGAATTGCAAATATCTGAACAGCCAAACATAGGATTTATAAGCATTTATGATGTTCCTTATAGGTGACTATTGCTTTTACTGATGGATATTCATCAAGACTTAATTTAGATTTCATCAACTTAAACATATCAGGTTGTCTTCGATGTCCTTGGTTAGAGTCTTGTCTTTGTATGGCAAAATCCTTTAATTCTATTATCAACCTTTAATTCACCATTTTATTCATCATGTTATTCATTTCTTGTTCTATTTTTTAGTACATCAGACTCTTTTCATAATCATTAATGAATCAAAATACAAAATTACTTGTTTTATAATCATCAGTAAATCAAAATACAAAAATATGTGTTTTATAATCATCAGTAAATCAAAATGCAAGATTACTTCGGTCTCTCAGGCCTTTATGATCTGTTTTCTGCGTTAACCTGGAAACATCTCACCTCTTCATGCCAGTTTTCACAACACCCTTCAGTATGGATGTGTTTCCTATAGCTTTTTTTGATTTTGTCTTTAATTGGGTGACGTATTTTCTATTTATACCCATTGGTATAAATGAATTAAAAATTGTTTTTTGACTGTCGTTCTAGTTGTGGCTCTAATATCTGTGGCCAGCCTCTTCTACAAAAAGTAGAGGAGATTAGATTGAAGTTAATTTACATATTTGATAGACCTGGTGCAAAGTTGTGAAGTGAAAGGAAAAGGATATATGATTCTTTAAATTTTTGCAAATAAATCTTATGGGCTTGCATTTGTAAGCAGCTCATAAGTAAAACCCAGTGCAACCAAATGCTCACATTGTTAATCACTTAAGTAATTTACACACTTAAATTGTTTGTAACGTAAAACTTAATTATTAGGAGTTTTTTTTTATTTTATTTGTTGTTCTTTAAAATAATTGTTCATGGCATCAAGGGATTTTCAGAAAACCAAAATCACAAACTCTCGAAGGGACCAGCAAATTTGTGTTAAGCCCTCCATCATATAAACCCGGCCTGTCTCTAAGCTGGACATGTAACAGAACCGCACATTGTCATGCCTGCATTTGATCCGTCTGGATGGATGATTCCTGGTCTTTTCCAGTGGCTTCATCCGCATGTCGGGATTCAGTGTTTGGACTATCATTTAGCGATAGTTTATCAACAGGTCGCTCCAGTGGAGCTGAAACTCACGTTGATGTAAATAGTTTTCTTTGACGAGACCCACATTTTAAACTGCTTGAATGAAGCTATTAAGCACTTGTGTGCCTGTTAAGGGAATGTGATGGATGATTATAACAAGAATTTTGGCATTGCTAAAAGTAAGTCTGTGTTTATTTTTGTGTCTTGGCTTTTTAGGTTGGACGAGTTAGTCAAAGCCTTTCTGGATGATCCAGATCCAGATGTGAGTCTCTCCCTGGGACCTGACATGAGAAAGATACAGCACTGTTTCTTCCTGATGAAGGTAAAATAGTCAACGCTGCCTCTGTTTGTGAAGTGACTGTAGAAATGTGTTTTGTATAAACCGCCTTTTGCTTCTGGTATTTTTATCCGTGAAAAATTGCCTCCTTTTCTTAGTTTTCTGTCTTGTCACTGTCTCACATGATTCGCATCCTATAACAATTTCAGCTAGTTCATTCGTTTAAGTTTTCATATTTCTAATAGAAAGTTATTGCGCTTAACAGAACTCTTACAGTTACATTAAAAAAACCCCACAATGGATCTGATCATCTTGTCTTACTGTTAACCAAATATGGATCTATGAAGCAGTGTTAAAAATAACTAAAGTTTTTTTTTTTCTTTTACTTTTTTCACAAGTATTACAGTGTTGCATAGTTTTGCTGATTTGTTATTTGAAGTCATCTAAGCAATAAATCAGTAAATATAAACTCAAGTTCAAAAACAAGTAAATTACCAGTTATTTAGAAGAAAATACATGTCATGAATTCTGCTGTGCAAAGTGATATGCATTATCCATGATGGTTTTTACACCAAACAGTAAAATTGATATGTTTCATGAAGCTATTTTCTTTGTTATGGTGTCTGGACAAAATGATTGAGTGCAAATGTCAGCTTTTTTTGTTGTTTTTTTTTTGGTCTCCGCTTTACAAACAGAAAGTGTGTTCTTGCTGCTGCTTCTACTGCTGCTCCTGGTGTCCAAGAAAAAAAAAAAACCTCTGCAATGCTCACTCTGGTTTGGTTGGAACTGAAGCATCCACCAGATGCAGTGCCAGATCCCGCATCGATGTCTGTTTATATTCCCTACAGCTTGTTATGATGCACAAACTGTGTCTCCTGTTCAGTTTACATTCCT
This sequence comes from Alfaro cultratus, assembly GCA_903066825.1. Taxonomy (NCBI): domain Eukaryota; kingdom Metazoa; phylum Chordata; class Actinopteri; order Cyprinodontiformes; family Poeciliidae; genus Alfaro; species Alfaro cultratus. Next base: position 117,033 of record CAEFZX010030858.1, on the reverse strand, counting down.
GCAAGTAACACCTCAGTTCGGTTCCAGCAAACCTGTTGAAATGTGTCTGGTTTAAATTCCATTTCCTTCTTCTTTGGTCCTGATGTAGGATTCCAATTCTCAACTTGTCCTTGTTTCAGGGTGAGCTCTGATGTGCAGTTTTTTTTTTTCTTTTTCATGATTGTTTGTGTTGACAATCACAGTGAGCTATAGATCCATACATTTGCTAATCCAGCTGATCTTCATGAGGTTTAATGAGCCTTGCAAAAGTATTCACTCCCCAAGAAATATTTCACAGTTTGTCACATTAAAGCCACAAGCTTTAGTATAGTTTATTGGGATTTTATATAATTTAACATAAAGTGGAAGAATCAAGGCTTTTATTTTCTATTAAGATTCTGAACTTCCTAATCTCTTGCACTCCACAAATCAACCTAGCGAGTTCAATCATGCATGGAGTTCTCCCAGCAAAAATCTGGAAGAAAGCACTCTACTAGCTCATATGAGGCAAATAGGAAAGGAAACTGGCACCTGGTGGTAGCAGCATCATCCTTTTGAGGATGCTCGACAAAATCAGCAAGTACAGAGAGGGTCAAAAGAAGATTTAATCAATTCTGGAAGAAAATCTGTTTGAGGCTACAAGACTTCAAAGTTTGGTGGAAGTTCACTTTACAGTGGGGAAAAAATCCCTAAACATCCTACCAGAGCTACAGTAAACTGATTTAGTCAGAGCATATGCATATGTTTGAAATTTATTTGGGAATATATGGTGCTGAGCGCTAATGGTTTCTACCCTTCTCTGCATTTTAACCTCACAGTTTCCGGTAACAAATTAGCACACGTACCTATTTTACACAAGCACACATTCACACTCAGACACCCTGATAAATAACCAAAAAGGCTTAAAATCAAACAGATTTTAAGCTGCATTTCAATATTTGTGACCTGTCTTTTTTGTTTCCAGATGCAGCTATGATTTAATAAAGTCAGTAATACAGTTAGGATCTTCTTTGTTGAGCAAAGCTGCCCTGTCACATGAAAGCAACCCGCTTCTGTATATGACATACATGAAATGTTTACTTCACTAGAGTCTCCTTCTGGAGTTTGGGGTATTTCCACATCCAAGTGTTACAGATTTAAAAATATAGCAATACTTTTTCAATACACTATAATTTCAAAAGACAGTATAGTTAGGTGTTTGAAAAATTTTGAGAACCCACTGCCATATTACTAACAATATTTAGTTTTTTGAGCAGATGGACTGCTCAAAAACTGCATTCATCACACATCTTTCTCTTTCTGTTTTCTTCTTTTCTTTTCTTTTTTACAGTCACTGATTTTGGACAAAAAAGGTGTCAATACTGGATGCACTGATCAACAACTGTTACCAACAGGAAGTAGAGAGAACACCCACATCAGCAATTCCAGTTCAGCAGCAGACCTGACTAAACTGAATGAAATGCTTAAACAACGTGACAATGAGATCAGTATCCTTTGACATTGTGACCCAGCTGCAATAATCTTTAGTTTCGGACTATCTTTTTCTGACAATGGTTTTCCGATGAAACATAAAGTTGATCGATAAGCTATCATTTTTCAGAACCATATAAAGTTAACAGCTCTTGACATTTTTTTTAGGTGGTCCAAGAGTAAAATTAGCTCTCTGGATTGTTAAGGTTGCTGACCTCTGATCTGTACAACTGAGACTAGTTTTAAAGGTGTTTGGTTCAAACTTGATTCCATGGATCTGTGTTCGAGATTGTTACTTTGATGTAAGTTGATTGTGTTGACACAATCAACTGAGCAAGATTTGTTACTAGCTCTTGCTTACAAAAACATAGAAGAATTCCCCAATTTTTTGTAAGTGCTTTGAACGCTGTGACCTGCTAATGGTTACTAGTTAGAATCATTATGGTGTGTATTTTTTCTGTCTTGATTGCATTTGATCATCACTAGTTCAAAATCTAAAACACCTGAACTGATTAAGCCTACCCAGTATTGTTCTACCCTGAGCATAGATTATTAAAAGTGTTAAAATTAAACAAAAGTCTTTATTTTGGCTTTAGAACAACTTTAGGATTAAAAAAGCAAAATAAAGGAAAAACTGTATATAGACAAGTCAAACATGGATTCAATTATTCTCCACTTAAGAGTGTCGTAAAATCCAACAAAGTTTGGAATGTGTGAAAGCTTTACACTATTTGGACAACAAACAGAAAATGATTCTCAGTTTCCACAAAAAATAACTAAACCCTTGTCTTCTTTTATTCTCATGGCGATGGACATGTCAAGTTGAATGTCCTGTTTCACTTTTAATCTTAGGTTCTGTTACTTACAATAACGCATACACTCAACAAGCTCAAATGTTCCACAAGAACAAGATATTCAAATATTTTTAACTGTGTCACTTTTTGAACTGTGGCAGCACTCTCTACCAAACTGGAAATATCTAATTCATTCCATTTCTTTCTACTTTCACTACTGACACAAGAATTTAGGAAAATTATAGACAATTTAGAAAGTATAGGAATTACAGACTAATTCCAGTAATAGGGTAATTTGCTGTTTTCCTCACTTTTATCAGGAAAGTCTTCCTTGCAGAGCTTTGGTTTATTATTATTGCAAAAATATTTGTTTAAAAAATACACTTCTTTGCACACTCATAATGTACTTTTAATATTACTACATTCTTGCCAAGTGCTCCACAAATCCAAAAATATCTTGACGTATTTGCTCAGATGTTTTCTTGTCATGGCTTCTGTTAATGATAAACACTGTTGATCATAATTATAGTTCTTAGGTTTGAATATAATATTTCTGAAGACTTTAAGGGTTTATTCTCCACTCTACCCCTCTCTTTGTGGTTTCTCAATAAATCCCAGCACATGTATATAGGAAAACTTGAGATATCTGCTTGATTATTTAACCCGCCAAACCTCAGCTCACTAAAATAAACTAAATATTATCATGCAGATATTTTAGCACAGTGTTTCTTGGACCAAATGTGTGTAATGTGATTTCCTCACTTTGTATATTTTCCCCTCTCAAACTGTCACTCCCTGGTTTTCATGGGATGCAAATGTGGTCCACTTCAGTGCCCCTGTTCATGTCAGAAAGCATATATTTCAGGTGGTAATGCCCCCACTCTACTGACAAAGTATGTTGTCTTTATTTTCTTTCATTGGGGAGTTTGTATATTTAAATGCAGCAGCCTAAACTGTGAGTCTGTCAGTCATGGTGGTCTGTCTGCAGTACGTAACATTATAGGCTGACCATGCTTATAGGCGTGTCATCGCTTCCAGCCACTTGTATTTACCAGCTCATCCCCCTGGTGTCCATGCCTCTAAATGTTTCACACCTTTAACTTTAATGTGCCAAAGGTGTTTGCAACAACCACCAATGCTTGTGCTGTGGGCTCACACTTCCCACACTGACAAACAGTCTTTATAGGGTTAATTGCAGGAATGTTGCCTGTAAAAGTGTATAACTATCCACTACCCACTGTAAGGGAGTTGTAGCACCTGGTAATGCTTAGCTGGCTCTGCTGGTGGGATGAGGCAGACACTAACACATGATGATGGAACAACAAAAGGAAGCAATAAACATTGGGGTGACATTGCATTCTCGTGACTAACCTTAGTTGTTGTGGTATCTGGCATAAAAGTCAACAAACGCACAACAAACTGTTTAGAATTTGATTTATTTGTGATGCTATAAACAATCTTGTCTTGGCAGTGTTATGACTTATGGGTCAAACCAAATGGGGCTAATGCTTACAGCATTCTAGCGCAGTTAGATCTACTTTACACGATATAACACATGGGCCTCCAACTCCAGGCTTTTAGAGCATACCAGCACAATGACATTATGCACATTAGTAAACTTGAACGGATTAAAACAGTCTGTTTTAAATTAATTTGCTTATTTGTATAGCACTTGTAATGCTAGTATCACTAGCATAACATACAATCCATGGATCTATTTGGAGTGTATGTTGCTTTAATTGAACATAAAGCAACAATTAACCCCTTTACCTAGAAGATAAAGGAATAATTAACCCCTTTATATGTTTCTTTTTGTTTCATCCCATTGCAACAAACCAAACTGTACACTTAACACTTTCTATCCTTTTTATCCATTGACGTAATTTAGTGTAGTTTCAGAGATAATACAAAGCCCGGGAGGTTTACTTGTACTTACTCTTAGCCGGATTCCTATGATTTGTGCAGTATAACACAGGATTTATTTTCTACTTATGGACTTTTTAGAGTTTTCAGCAGAAGAGCCAAACTATTCATCAGCCATATTTTGCAGCTGTGTTGGAAATTGAGGATAAAAAATTTAACAAGAGCTCTCTCTCTGGGCTATAAAGTGGAACAACTCAGTCTTCTTGAAGAAAAGAAGAGATGTAGTATTCACAAGGACAGATGGCTCAGTTAGATTTTTCATGGTGCGCTTCTGTTGACTGTATCCCAAAAAGATTTGGTTTATGCAGTGGAGGGGGACATGTCTTATGCCGTCATTTGGATATCTCCAAACCTTTTAGCAGGTCAAAAGGTTATATAAATTCAGGAACATATTGTTCCTGAATCTTGTTTGCTCCATTTGTCTAAAGAATTAATTAATCTGCAGGGATTTGAGCAGAAGACTGTCTAATAATTAAAACCAGCATAACTGTGAACCCATCATTATTGAACATTGGGTTTAACTGCTCTGAAGAAAATCTCCTGGATTTATTAACATATATATTAGAAATATATTATCTAATTTCAGATGGGCCTCATGCAGCAGTATCCCAACAGTCTTTCTAGTCTATATAGTTATCATCACTAGACCTTTTATTGAGTTTCTGAATATGCTAACACATCTTATATTCAGGCATTCAAATCAGACCTTAGAAGGTCTATGTTGTTTGCTGCTTAGCTTTAATTTTATTAGTATTGTTGTTACCAAATGAGTCAAGATATGGTTTGAATGCTGAATGCAGGCAGGAGTTTTTATAGACAGCCACGTTTTTGTTTTTTTTTTCTTAGACAAATAAGTGCTGATTGCATAAGATTATCTAAATTGTAGCTTTTGCACACTGGAACTGTTAATTATACTGATTATGTGTAAACATTTAATTGCTTGCAGAGAGTGTTGCATTAACAGAACTGGCATTGGCTTGTCAGCCGTGTCTGTTAGCCTTATTCTAGGTTTTGTAGATCTGTCCTATCCTGTGCTTTACATCTATTATCTGATATACTTTGTATTCAAAAGACATATAGATATTTAATATTGGTAACATTGTAGAACCTAAAGGCACAGATGTGCAGTGCCTTGTAAAAGTATTCACATCTCACAGCCACAAACATCGATTTATTTTATTGGGATTTTCTGCTTTTCAAATTTTGTTGGATATTCCGTATTAGCTTTTGTTTCTTTTAAAACACAAAACATTTTGGTTTATTAAAAATTACTTATAGAGAACCAAGATGATCAAATTGAGATTTAGACATTAAGAGCACAAATGGATAGTTAAAATTTTTTAGACTTTGTCAGTCTGAGAAACAGAATGTATAATTGTAATTTAGAGAATGATCTTGACCAGGATTTTTAAAAAGCTTCACCAGAAGCTCGTTTGAAACAGTAGTAAGTTAGTCGTTTTAATTGCACTTATAATCAAATGAATATGAATGCAGGCTATTAATTTAAGTTTTCATCAGTAATAAAATACTTATAGCGTGCACTGAAATTGTAGCAGTTTGTGGTAAATTTGTCAGCAGTTACTTTCAAAGTACTTTTATTTTCTGTGATGTCATTGGACAGTTTAATGAGGAGAGTTGAGACAGATGAGGAGAGCGCTTTGTGACTGAGTTTGACCACAGAATGTTGAGTAAATGACATGCGAAGCGGTCCACAGATCTTATGTGAAACCTCACTGAAGTTTTCAACAGTCACTTGAGTTTTGTGGTCAACTTTACCATGATGGGATCTTGGTATTAAAAAAGCAGCAATCAAAGGTGATAGCCTGTATGAATTGGAAGATTATTTCATTATTAACTATCTAACTAAATAAGGGAAATTAATACAAGTGTGGTTTTAGATAAGATTAAACACAGGCTGTATTCAAATATGCTCAACAGATTGACATATTGATGTGTGATCTAAAAGAAGAATGGCGTAGTCTTTTGAATCTAACCAATAATCAATTATTTTTTTATTGTTACTTATTTTTCTATGAATAGTCTGAAACCCACACAGAAAAAAAATGGAACAAATTAATTTTACATTAATACATAAGAATTTATTATTTTACAAAGAAATTGAATTTTTAAAATATACTTTTAGAATAAAGAGGGTTAGAAGTAGTTTTTAAGTAATGGCTGGTCTATTACAATTTTTAATAGAGGGCAAACTGTATTATCAACAAGTAAAATTATTGAAGTCCTCAGAAAAGTCGTATTTTTCTGCAAAACTTGGCCTTTGTAGGTTATTTGATATGTTGGAATTGGCAGTTTTAGGAATGGTTGGTTTTCGCTGGAAACATTTTGTTACCACTGACATCCCTTTTGTGTTGACTGACAAGGACATAAAGTAACTTCTCCAGCTCCTTTAGAAAATTATCTACTCATCATCCAAAAAATTACTCTAATTTGAAGATCCCAAAATATCTGGTGACCATGATAGCTACAGTCTTGCCACAAAGATGTCTGTTATTCTCACTGTAAGAAAACTGAATAGCTTACTAATGTGCAGTGTGAATTTAAATTATGGGTTTGGATTATGGCATCAAACACACTTCCATTGACATTGTTGTAGGAGTTGCATTAATTATCAACTGTTTGATAGTTCATTCATGTACAGATATGTGTAAAAAGACCAAACTGGTTCCCAAACCTGTCATTCATCGTCTCATTTTCACCAGTCAGTTTCAATTTAGAGACAAGTTTGATCTCTTGCTTTCTGTTTGCCGTTGCAAGTAGTTCTTATCACTACTTGCAAAAGCACAACAGATATGTTGTGTTTTTCTTAACTCAGGTTATTTCTCCTTACTCTGACTATAAACAGAAATATGACAAGAGTTTAAAAAGTCTAAGAACTTACAGTTCCACCTCTCATTCTTCATTTTTAAACTAAACAAACAAGAAAGCTTGCTGTCACACAGGGAGAGTTTCTTACCAGACGGTACCCTGTCTTATAAAATAATTCACAGACCTTAAACCTTTAGTCTCAAATTTCCACGCAGATGTTTGATTTATTCTTGACAGATTTTATGATTGAGGTCATCATAAAGCAGTTCATACTTATGAATTCATACTTGTGAAGTGAAATTAAAATGATTCGTGACTTTAGAGATGTTTTGCAATTAACTCATTTAGAAGTGTGGCCTTCATTTACCTTCAGCCCCCTGAAACAATATCTTGTAGAAGCATCTCGTGCTGCAAGTTTTTTGGGATATGTTCCTACCAGCTTTGTAATGTCCTGCCAGAGTTTGTCAACTGGATTTAGATATGGACTTTGAGTGAGCCACTCTAACATATGGATATGCTTTTCTTTAAAGCATTCCAAAGCAGCTTCTCTTTTCCATTGTTTCATTGTAGAGATGATGATTTTATTGTGATATGCTGTGTTAGTTTTATTGCCATCCACATTCTATTAGGAGTCTTCCTAACGCTCCATGAGATTTTGAAGTTGAGATGTTTTCTAATCTAACTTTGCTTTAAGCTTCTTTTAAAACTTTATGATCACACCTATCTGATATGTTCCTTGGTTGCTGTGATGCTGTTTGTTCAAAAATGTTCTCTGACAAACCTCTGAGACCTTAACAGAACAACTGGATTCACAGATTAAATTACACACAAGTTTCTGAAGACAATTCCTTTCACTGGATTTGATAAAGCGGTATTAGAGTAAGGAAAAACTAAAGAATAGTAAAGGATATTGTAATATCTGGACAGTATCACTGCTGTCCTTCTGGATCTTCTGCTCTCCACTAATACATTCCAGACCATGACACCATTCCAAGGCTCTAAGACCAGATACTGAGGACTTGTCAGCGCTCTAAGATATCATTATGGAAATGTATGATCAACTGGAAAAAGGTCACTTGTGAGTTGGATTTTACAAAAAGAGCATAAAGTCTAAAATTAGCTTTTGGGGTGTTCCTGAATATCTGTCCAGAGATGTTTATTTTAAGCTTTTTATTTTTGTTCTTTGTGCATTATAATGCATTTGCTATTAAGTTAAATATGTTCTCCTTGCTGCGTTTGTTGAGTCTTTAACCAGTTGCTGCAGGTATCCTTGTGAGAATACTGAAGAAAGAAAAGGAAAGAGCAGATGATGCCATCGCACGGCTTGCTTACTTTACTGATGCCAAAGTGCAGTCCTCGTTGAAGTCCTCGAGCACACAGCCTGTTTCACAGCCTAAAGAAACAAAGATGGAGACATTTTTCAAAAACTATGAAGGACAAGGATTCACAAGGCTTCACTTGAGGAAAGGAAATAAAACTTCAACAGCAGACCATAGTGAAAAAATGTTTAGAATGCCACAGTTTAGAGTAGGAACGGTTGACATCTCTGCCACAGGCCATGCATGTCAACCATATCCAGTGCTTTGGAATAATGAAGGAAGTAATAAAACCTTTACAGAGGATAATAGCGGAAAGGTTTCCACAGCGCTGCAGTTGGAAGAGCAAAATGTGGACACCTTACCAATGAACCAAAGAGGAGAAGTGTGCACAGGTCCTTGGTTTAGCGAAGGAAATCTGAACAGCTTTGGGGTGGACCAGGAAGACCAAGCATCAGCAGCAGTTCAGTTAAAAGTGGAAAACATGGTAACTCTGCTGGCAGAGGACCAAAAAGTGTCCACAATGCCACAGTTTAGAGAAGAAAACGTGGAAACGGTTCCATTGGGACGAGGACGAGCTGGGCAGTATATGAAAAGAGGTATTTACACATTTTGTTATTTCTCTATTTTCAGAAACACGGTTTTAGTAATAATATATTCTTGTTTATGACACTTCAATTTTAGCAGAGTAGTTCTTCAGTTAAAAACTAAAATAATTTTAGGATATTGCACAAAAGTGGCCTCTTTATTACTTGAACTTTGCTGGATTGTTTTTAGAATTACCAGACCTTAATTCTTTCTGGTTTTGATTAAGGACATTGTGCAGAAGAATCTAGAACAGGTATGCCCAAAAGGCAGAATAAAAAGGCCTCCCAAACCTATAATTATGGCCAGCAGCCAATCAGATTGAGCTGTAAGTTTCCAAAATTGTAGTCTTTCACTGCCACCAGGCAACAGTAAATACAGCTAAAAGACTTTCAGAAAAATTTCAACTTGACATCCCACCTTCCAGATCTGGATCAAGAGATAAGTTTGTGATAAATTGGGTGCTGAGTCTTTAGGCAGGTGATCTCTCTCAGCTGGAATGTAGACAGCTTTATGCAGTCATATAGACTGTGGCTGTCTATTGTGAGCTGTGAGCCGTGACCAGGATCTTGGATTCCGGATCTGACTTCACACGTCTTTAATTTCTGCAGAATGCAAACTGTGGGATTGAGATAATTAAAAGTTTTTGTTTTTTTTTCAAACTATCTTATTGTCTTAGCAGAGCAGCTGTAGACAGCACAATATATTAGACATGTAATTTGTTGCTTGTAAAAACTTGATGAGTTTGAAAATTGTAATTCTCAGTGGATTATGATGGGTGTAGCAGAGGCCAAGAGAACTTTGCAATATTTATCCAAACACAGTTCAGACAGTATCTAATTGTAATAGAACCTCTATTCAACTTAGTTTGCAGTTTGTAAATCCACAATAATTACTTAAAAACACTTTTTTGCTTTGTTTTCCTTCTGGTCACTGTGCTGGAAACAATTTTGAATATGAACTAATGAACCAGACTGCTGGCCACTTTTGTCTTAAATTGATTTCCTGACATCAATTTAAGATCTCAAACTTAAATTGATTAGTTACCCTTCCTATTTTTCTCTGGGACACAGATTACAATCTAAACCTTTGAAGATAATAACAATGTTCAATTGCAACACTTAACACAGCAGATGTTTGTACATTGTCAGTATTGTTTTTCTAGCTGTTTAAAGTGAAACAAGAACACAGAGGTTGCTGACATTTAAGACAGTTGAGCTTTTATGTTTCAAGCCAGAGGTAACAATTATTTTGCTTATCCTGGTGAATTTTGCTTCAGTGGAGCTTTAAGCGTGATGATAAACTCAATCCCTTTAAAAAGTTTTGTCATATACATCGAGCATTGATGTGTGAGCCAGAAACTCATGAAGCTGTGCTGTTGTCTGTCCGAACCACAGCGCCCTCATATTCTTTGACATTTTTCTGCAATAGTGCCCAGTTTTGGTAATAGACCGAACAAAATAGGGTCCCTTCTGAAATACAAGCACATGTTTTAACTCAGACAGAATTAATGATCAGTCATATAAAGGGGCAGAACAGAAGGAAGAGCTCTGAGGTATGCCTGCAAACCAGCAGTTTATAAAATCACTGTCATCCAAGTGGTCCTCGCAGAGAAATAACATTTTTTGCTAACTTTCTTTGTCCAGTTATAACTCGCCATTAATAAATTGCTCTCCCTATTTGATGGGGTAAAAAAACTAATGAGCTGAGTACTTCTATTCATCATCCATTGTCCTGTTGCCATTGATGATCTGCTAACATAATGTTACAGTCAGAAGTTATGATTCCATATGTCATATTAGTCCAGTCTGGAATTGTTTTCCTGATTCACTTCTAGTCGTATCAGGTTTGGAATTTTCTCTTTTCTAGACTCTAATTCTCTGACATTCTAATTCCATAAACGTAGATAAAAATCTCAGAGAACGGTGCTAAACCGACTATAAAAAGTGTAAAGTTAAACAAGCAGAATGCATCTTCAGAGCACAAAAAAGTGGCAGCATACCCAAGGAGAGAGCAGAGTAGAGCTAGTTAGTTTGCAGTGAAGCTGTTCCCAGTTGTCTATATATAACTACAGTATATAGTAGCGCAAACGCAAATTTCTAAACTAACATCACGGAGATCTGCAGCAGTCTTAACAGTGATGGTGTTACATACAGGGCAAACTCAAGAATCACATAATAGACACTAAAGACAAAGGTAATGACAGCAATGTATCATGCTCAAGAAGTAGTTAAGGCTTTTTTTTTTTTTTCTGGCAAGGAAGTCATGAGGAATGTTTTACTTTGGATACCTGATAGACTGGTACTCAACCCAGGGATTTAAAAGCAATATATGGGGAGTCAAATGTGCTTGTAATTCACTACAGTGGTACATAATACCTTGCAACAAATCTGTGATGGGGAAAATAAATTGACCTGCTTTGTTACTTTAATATTCCTCCCATAGTCCAAAAACATGACTGTCAGGTTAATTGGTCTCTCCAAATTCTCCCTAGAAGAGGGACAAACAGGTTGTTTGTCCTGTTTGTCTCTGTGTTGCCCTGCCTCCCAAACAGGGAGTTACCCTTCCTCTCGCCCGGAACGTTAGCTGGACCGGGTTCGCAGGTGGAAGCTAAGAGCTTGTTCAATGCCAGACAGGTGGGTTTGATGAAGAGATGGGTTTGATGATGTGATGAAGAGAAACCTTAAGGTTGTTGGTCATAGGAGAATGATGCAAAAGTAGTAAGTGGAGGAAACCTGAATGACTTAGAGATTATGCTCCAGGACCACACAAAGAGGTAGCCTTCAGAAAGAGAGAACAGGGAAGGTATTAGCATAAAGGTAAAATGCATAAAGTAACAAATAGGGAGCCCAATGGAAAGCTGAAGGTCCCAGAGATGTTAACACTCAGGCATTGTAGCCACTTTCTCTTACTCTGCCATTAATGAAGCTTGATGCAGTGCAGGTGTGTGAGCGCACCCAGCTCAGCCCCACCCTCCAGGGAAAACCTGCAGCTCCAGCATAGAAGAAATACATGACATCATGTATTGTATCTAAAATCTAAGATAATCCTACCCTGTTTGTGGGATGAAGGGAAGTTAAATACTGATAAAGACTCAGACCGTAACTGCAGTTAAGTGCTCTCATTCCTTTGACTCATACTCAGAACAAATGATTCTGGACCACAGTTGATTCTCTTAACTAATCTTCCAGGAGGAACGTTTAATGGGGCATGGCATCTAAGGGTCATGTGATAAAAAAAAAAATTATTTATTGTTACATAAATTTAAAAAAATGGAAAGGATAATTAAGATTAATTTATACTTCATTCTTTAAAGGTTTTAATCTTTTCTGTTGTTTTTGTAGCTCCACCTTCAAGGTTGCTAATTAATATCTTAATGAGACCTTTTGAAGTTTGCATATTTTTCCAGTGGGAATCATGAATGGAAAGAAATGTGTTTAATTAGAAGAAATCTGCTCCTTTGTTGTTTGGAAATGGTAATCAGAGAGATTGTTTTCTGAAAGAGATTAAGCTTAATTACTTACTTCCTTAACCCTCTGATGCGTAAGTGGGTCCTTTTTGACCCGGTGAGGTCATCTTTTTGCAAAATCTTTGTAATGAAAAGTTTTCAGCACTTCATATTCCAGGTATTCCTCAAAAATATGTTGCTGATATCATGCAATTCAAATTTTTAATTTACCTTTTATACATTTTAATAAATAGCATGTTTTATATTACTACCCCTTTCTTTTTCCTTGAGTGGGTCAAAACTGACCCGCGTTCATTTCCTATGTAATTTAATGGGAATCTTTGTTTCTTACCAACTGTGTCTGTCAGGAACACATTTTTTTGTGAACCATACACACTGAGTCCTAAGTGTGGATGGATGGATGGATGGATGGATGGATGGATGGACGGACATACATACACTCACATGCTCGATACACATAGCATAATAGAATACACACAGTAATGTTAGCTAGTTAGTTTCAAGAAATGTTCTCTTTCGCAACCCCCCCATGTGAGAGCATGACCCATTATTGACATCCATCAATAATGGATGTCCATTATTGACATTTCATCATTGCTGTTGTAAAATTGCTGTTGTTGTCATTTTGCTTTAAAAATGTTCTACAAATTGTCACAAATGTTCTACAAATTGTTCAAAAACATTTTAAAAAGTGAAAAATAAATATATTTCAAACATGAAATGATTCTTGTGTGAAATAAAACACAGTAGAAAGTATTATACAAAACATTATTTTGAATCAAAATGACAAAAGTAGCATAAAAACACATTGATTGTAACCCAGGTCAAAAAAGTCCCAGTCACGGAAGACTGTATAATAAGTCACTCACGCATCAGAGGGTTAATTAGCTGATTTTTAAAAACATCATCGCAATTCCAAGTTTTCTTAATTTCTTTCCCAGCAGTTTAAAATTTCTCTCGTCCTATTGCAAAGCAAATAAATCAATCTCTCACCTTCATTGTCATCGTAAGTGAATAGTTTCTCTTTTCCCATTTGTTTCTTAGAGTATCTCATGGAAGCTGAAAAGCTTCAGTAATAAAGGTAATATTTATGACAGCAAGAAACTACTTGTTCCGATTTTTAGTAACAATTGATGTTACTGTTGGGAATATTTTTTTCCAACATTAAGTTGATGTCCTGAACTAAAATGAGATAGGACTGTAATCATAAACTAAATTGTACATTAGCCAAGTTAGGTATTTTATCCATGAATATTGATCCCATTATTCATGTTAGGAAAAACAGAATTCCTAGGTCCTGCAAACCCTTGCTAGGAATGATGTCTCTGGCTTGGAATGCTTCTCTCATTTCATCACACTTCATGCTGAATCTTCTTCTCTTCTTTGTTTGCTCTAACAGTTTGAGCAGAACACACTTTAAGCTCTATCAGCTGTTAAGCAGCAGGGAAAAGTTGATGCTGTACAGACGAGCAATTCGGGAAATTAAAAAAAATGTTTAAGAGTCCATTAAACTGTTTCAGGAGGATTACTGAAGAAACTTTATTTGCCTATGGTGATATTGACTGTCACTGTGCAGAGATCCGGAGTTAATTCAGCATCATAAAACTGATAACTATTGACTAAATTGTGGCCAAAGAAACCACTGCATGATGTTCGCTGGAAATTTAAATATGTTTAATTGTTTTTCTACTCATTTGTCAGTGTTTTAGTCATTAGGACACTTTTTACACATCTGGTTTGGAAAGAAATGTTTCTTATGTTTGTTTTTTTTCTTTGATTCTTTAAATAAAAATAAATAGTAACATTTTTTGTTACCTTATATTACATTACAATAAGAACCATTTAAAATTTACAAAAACATCTATAATGTGTTACTGTCTTTGCAATGCTTCCTTTTATGATTGAAAAGATTTTGATTTTTTTTGTGACCTTTGATATGATATTTTCTTAAAATAACACTATTTAAAAGAATAGCTGTTAAAATATCTGCTTCATTGATCAAATTTCTTTAAAATACACAGAATGTCCAGAATATTCCAGGAATTGAATTTTAATGTACTGCAACATCTATCATTCCTAGGCATCTGGAAATACCAAACTATGTGCACATTACATCATTCTTCATCGCTCTGTTTTAATCCAAAACAAATGTGCTGCAAAGGTCTTTGTATATTGCTCAATAGGTCACTGAATGTTTATATGTTGGAGTTTAACATTTATCCAACACTTCATGTTCTGCAGTCAGCAACCGTTTTGGGTTCTCTGTGGCAAATTCTGTTGTGCTTGTGTATTATGGCCAAATAGCTCTACCTGTCATTTTTCCAAAGAACATTGTTGCCACAGCATTGTGGTTCTTCAGGTGCAAATTTGTAAACTTAAGTTGTGTTGCTATTTATTTTAGAGGTAGGAAATATTTTTCTTTTATGTTCCAAGCAAGATATATAGTTCTTTTCTAATTATGCTGTCATAAACTTTTATGTTTGCCGTGCTAACTGAGGTCTCTAGCTTCTGAAATAAAGTTCTAGTACTTTGCAGTTCCTCTAAACACTGCATTGTGTTAACTCTATTAGTTTGCTTCAAAGCAGCAAACTGCAAAAAAAAAAAAAAAAAAAATCAGTTTTTACAGAGCTGACCATATTAAGTTAAACAAATTAATAAAAATAATATACAAACAAACAAATAATAAAAGCAGGACTTTCCCCCCCCCTTCACTGCTTTCCATTTTTTATGGTTTATTAAACACTGTCTGCATTGAAATTGAGAGTTTCAATATACTTGAGATTAGATAAAATATATATATATATTAGGACCTACGCTCATTTTATTACATACTTTTATTATGTAATGTTTCCCCATTACATAATTTAAATCCACAAAGCATACTGATTAAATTAGGTTATCCACATAAACGTCAAAAGAAAAACATTGGTGAGTCAAATTCTCCAAATCTGAGGATTAGTGTCATTTTATCTGTTTTAAGCTGGTTACGGTTTCTCAACACTTGAAGCAAAGAGAAGGAAAAAAAAAACTAAACTATCCGTGTAGTTTTAGTACATCTCTTGCTATGCTAGTGTATGAAATGATGTGATGTTTCTCTGAGATATTCCTGGTATGTTGCTGTTCATGCAAGCCAAACGGTTCCCCTGTGAAAGCCCAACAGTGAATTGTTGAGATTGGCTCCAACAGTGTATGTCTGCATATTGGCTGCTGGTTTTAGTCAAGACTTTCCTAGAATGAAGAAACACAAATCATTTACTAAACAGCTATAATTCTCAAACAAGTTAGGGCCTTGTATGTGTCCCTCTGCAAACGTCACAAAAGTAACAATAGTGGAAATATTGGAAACTGATGTCAAGTTTGGGGTTTTCCAAGGTTGAGCGTTTACTTAAGTTTGCTTCTTGTGCAAAATAGGATATTTTTTCCATCTTGATACCACTTTTGTTAAAACAAACAGTTTTGGATTACAAAAAAACACAAAAATCTATAATGACCTTCTATGATATGATGTTCCAAATGAAAAACTGTATTTAAAGCACATGTATAAATCTTCAGACAAAATCCCTATTAAAATCATTACGAGCATATTAAACAGTGAGGATGTGGGGTTCAAAATAATTTAATGTCCTAATTTGTAGACGTTTATGTTGGAGGGGGTGGGCTGTAGTAGGTGTTGCTGACTTGCTGTTTATATTTGTGTTTATATCCCTCCTAACCCTGAACAACAGTCTAATTGTTCTTGTGGTTTGTCCTTGGTAAAAGGTGGAAGGTTTGGGGGTTCAGCCCACATCTGGCTGCCAGATTGGAGTCAAAGGATGTGGGAGAGACCACAGTTCTGTCCAATTTTCCCATAGTTATTAGATTTGTTTTAGGGGAGTATGACAAACACAGATGTTGTAAATAAGGTAATTTGAATGATGGGTTAAGTTAAGCAAACATTTTAGAGATTAGAGTCCCATACTATGTTTTCCACTGAGTAACAGCCATGATTCAGGACTGAGTGTAAACTGTTTGCTGGAGGCAGTTTAGAGATAAAGATCTCAAGCTCTAACCCAGCATGTGCAATTATAATTCTCTCATTTGTCCAAAGCTAAGCATCTGTTTGTCACTAGCTAAAGATGAAACACAGGAAAAGAAACCAATAAAAAATCTAATGCTATACCTAAGTAGTTTCAAAATTGATTTACTGGTTTTAAAAAAGATTATATGTGACTTTTAAAATATTAATATATATTTCCCATGGAAACATTCACATATTGTTGCATATACTGTTGTTGTTATATACGTTGAGGTTTGTGGTTTCAAACCACAAACCTCAACATGGTGTACTATTAAAGTAGTATTAATACTTTTGAATGGTGCTTTATGAGTATTCTGTGTTTCAGTACAGATTTTTATTTCCTCAGGTTCAAAGTTGTCGATGGGAAAACAGGAAGCATTTAAGATATTCGTAAGAGATCATGAGGACTATCAAACCATTGAAGAGAATAGGAATATTCTCAAAGAAAGGTGAGTGACAAAAGGAACAAGATAGTCCTCACACAGTGTTATAAGGCTTCTGCTTGCATTTAAGATTGCTTCTGATACAGTAAAGTTGCAAACACTTGACAACATATAATCTTATTTTATCTTTTTCATAATTTTTGCACCTCAAAGCGCATCCCTTGGTTATTTCCTTAATTGTAGTTTTACATTCATTAAATTTAGTGTAAAAAAAATATTTGGTTTCTTTTTTTGACCAGATCAGATGAGGCCAGAAGACTTAGAGAACAACTAAAGGAAGCCAGAAACAGAATCAGTGAGTTCTCTCAACATTTTTTCTCAACATTTGTAAGTTCTTCTGTAGATATTACATTACAGTTTTTAGCTGTGAACATCTTTCACATCTATAATTTGCTCTCAGTGTTATTCCTGTGGTACCCAACCAAAAAACATCAACACCAGATCACTGTCAGGGTGTTGAGTCCCTCAAGCGTCAGAATATCTTTCACAACATTCCTAAGCTTTCCCAGAACTGGGAGGCATTCAAATTTCCATCCACTTATAGTGGGCTTCCAACCTGTGCTTTTTACGAGACGATCGCAGGCTGTTTTATGGCGATTCTGTTAGAGCTCCCCTGAGTTCTTCCTGACAGTCACTAACTTAACTAAGCCAAAATGAGTCTTGGCATTAATTTGCAATACAATGTGAATGAATCCAAAGATGTTCACAGTCTCTCTGCTGCAATTTGTTAACACATGTACTTCTTGTAAAGCTATGTGTAATGGTAGTACAATGGCCTAATTTTACAGTTTTTTGTCTAAATATTAGGTAAAAATAAAATGTAACAGCTTTTGGATGCAGTTTTTAATTCTTAGAACTAAACGTGCAAATGCAAAAGATTTTAGTAAAAAATTTCAAATTGCTTCTTTAAAAAAAATAAGATGACAAATACAATTTTTCCTTATCAGATGGACTTGATGTAGTGTTTATTATCTTTGTGAGCTCCTCTGTAAAAGCAGACGTTTTGGTAGTTAAGTGTGGAGCAGTTGGGTGTGTGTGATAACAATAGGTAGAATAGGTAAGTCCAAACAGGTAAGACCTCAACAATGATCACAAAGAAGCAGTACAGTAGTTCCTATCCATCAGTCTGCGAGGGGTTAAAACATTAATGCAATGCAGAACAAAGCAAATTTTCAAATAAAATTTTCAAGATTTGATGCCTCAGTATACTTTACCCCAAGATTAACCCATTTAGTGCTCAGAGAAAAGATGAAAGCCCCTAAAGCTACACATGATGCTCTAGAGGCCTCCAGGAAGTTATTCCTGACAGTACAGTTAGAAAAAGACTGAATAAGAACAGCTTGCTTAGAAACCATACCCAGCATGTCCTTATTGCAATTTACAAGCACCCTGGTGGAGAGGTAAAGATATGGGCTTGTTTTGTAGCCACAATATCTAGACACATTGTTGTTACTGAATTTTTTTTATACCAAAGTATTTCAGAGTAACCTTTCCGATAACTGAAGCTTGATCAAAACTAGATCAACAGCAAAAATTATGCCTAAAACAGCAGCAAATATACCAGAGCTTGGATAAAAAAGCAAAAAAAATCAACATATTTCAAAGTCCAAACCTCAAACTTAATGTGCTGTGGTGGGACTGCAGGCAGAACAAATAAACCTCACTGAAATTAATCATTGAAAAGCAAAGAAGTTCCCCAAATTTCCCCACATTCACATTTGTTTGTCAGCTGCTTATTACAATAATAACAATAATCTTCATTGCCAACAGACATTGAAATTTGGCTTTGGCATTTATATGGTGGGTAAAAACCATAAAATATTTTTTTTTACTAAATTAGACAAAGAAGATTCTGATTGTTTAGTTAATAATGTCTCAGCTGTTTCCGCAGAAACACTTGAAGACATCTGAAGACAAGTTTAGTATGTTATTGTCTGATGCAAATTTATACAGTAGGTAGGATGGAATTAGAGTTTTATGTGGACTACATTTTCTGTTACAAACAAAAGTAAATTTTTACATTTCCCGTTTCTCTTGTGATGCATCCACTCTTGTGTGTTTGTGGCTCACTTCACACACCAATAAAATAGATACGTTTACAGCATGACCACGCCTCATCTCTGCCTTGGATCACTCTCACTCTCAGTGGTTTGGCAGTTTGTGCCCGTTACCCTCATATATGCCACCATGTATTTATCACCCCTACAATCTATTGTTTTCCTCCTTTCACCCCAAGAAGGGCTGACATGGCCACGTTTGTTTTGCATCACAAAGAAATCAAGTATGACAGCATTTAATAGCCCTTGTTGCTCCGTTTGAACCACACACAGTAAATTAAAATGAGGATAAACATTTATATGATGTTCTCGGTTGAAATGTAAAAAAAAAAAAAAAAAGTTTTGTTTTACATTTCGAAAATATAAAAAAAATTTAATTTTCAAAAAATTGTCTCAAAACCATCTTTAGGCTGTGAATATTATTACATTATCATACAGATGTAACTGCATTCTTCCTATATTACACACTGTTTTTAATCAAAAAAAATTGTTGCTTCTTCTGCCTGGTAACTCAAAGCTTCTTTGTCGTTTTGGAAGCCCTTCTTGGACAATGTTAGCCACCTATGTCTTATGGGTAATGTACGCCGTGGAAAAATTTGATGTAATATAGTGAATTTCTTTTGCTGTTGGATATACCCAGCTTGGAGGGTTGGCAGCAGGGGATAAAAAGAGAGATGGAAGCGCGAGGAAACATCAGTGTCTAAACATTACTCTATTGTACTTGGCCACGGCATGTAGGTCTGGAATCCAGTCCCACTGGAAGAGGATACATTTTGAGTCTTTCAGTTCAGAGAGTGCATGCATGTGTATGTATTTGCTCAGAAAGATCAGTGATTCGTGTCCTCTGCAGTATAAAAAGTGGAAGGCAGCTGGAAGTAAGCAGCATCTCCTGATTATTTGGCCAGATGTTGGAGGATTTATGCAGCATACTCTTAGGTAAAGCATCTGGTATCTCTTAGGTAATACACTCTGCTCACCTTTAAATAAATGACCTTTAAGCCCAAGATGTTTCAAAAAATATATCATTATCAAAAAATATATCATGTAAAAGCCCCCTTTATTTTTTCCTTCCAGTGTGCTAGACGTTTCTTTTTTACATGGTCTTGATCAATAGTTTTTTATGCCTTCTAAACATTTCACTCTGGCTCTTGGATTTTTCATGGATTAATTATGCAGTTAGAGATAGTTTTACAGGGCCTTGAAAACTTCAAAAGACTATGTGTGATGTGTAAAACTAACGTACATGACCCTGAACAGGCAGGGGTCAGAGTTGATTACAAGATGGAAGGATCTAAGAGCTAAGTGAAGGGCAGTCAGGAAAGAAAATTTCTTAGAGGTCGCAAAAGACGTGAGACTAAAGTGGCGGTTTCACAATTCAGCAGGAGAACATGCAGCCAGAACTACAATGAAATGGCTTAAATCAAAGCAGATGCATTTGTCAGGATAGTCCAGTCAAAGTCCAGATCTGAATTCAATTGAGAATTAGTGGCAAGACTTGAAAATCAATGTTCATAGATGGCCTCTATCCAATTTGACTAAGTGGCAGCTATTTTAGAAAGAATGGGGAAGCTCTAGCTTATGTCTGTAAAGCTGATGGAAAAATGATACAAACCTCGCTTCTGTAATTACAGTAAAAGATATTTGTTTTTACGGGGCGTCACAGGGAGCTACAGGGTGAGCATGCTAATACAAAACACACATCAAACTTTTCAGTTTGATGTGTGTTTGTTTTTTTTATCCTTTCCACTCACAATTATGCATCACTTTATGTTGGAATGTCATATAAAATCCCATTAAACTGTATAGGATGATGTGGTTGTAAATTGGGTCTTTGGGGATTTTGCCACCACAACCTTTCACAAAGACACACTTTATTCCCCCTGAACTGATGAAAAACATCAAAAAGACACTTTGAGAGATGATAATGTTAGAACGGCAAAAACAGCAAAATAAGGAAAAGTTACAAAGTATTTAGCCACATTGTGACTATTTCAGCTGTCATGCATCACAGTTTGACATAATAAACTAGATTTCACATGAGTCTTATGATTTATGCTCTACTCATGTTGCAAATACAATTGTTTTGCATAAAGTTTTCATGTACAGCTGATATAAACACAGCTATTCAACAAAAAACAGAGACTGTTTAGTAAAAGTTTTGGTTTAGTATAAACATTTTGTTTCCTCTCTTTGGACATTTGATATTTGTTGTAGTCAATATACACTGGTAAACATTTCCTGTAGGTTTTTCTTACTGCTATGTCGATCTTTTGAGGTATTGTTTCTTGGTATAAACAATATATCCTTCTGTTTACATCAGAAACTGATCTAGAGCCTTGATTCATGGTATACTTCAAATCCCATTCAAGCATCATGCCACCAAAATCTGAGTATTTATTCAAACTTATAGCTTAAAGCTTGTCTTCAAAGAGACAAACCCTTACCATATGCTATGCATATGCTATGTAAGTTCAGTTGCAGTGTGTCGCAAATAAAAGGGACATTGTGAGGAAAAGGTTTCTCCCCAGTTCTGTATGTGCTGAGTGGACACTCACACTGCTTGTTCTTTATCAACAGGTGATTTGTTGCATTGTTACTCGCTCAGTTTACATTTTTTTCCAGGATGGGGAGAGTGTAAAACTATTTATATTATGCATGCGGTTCTCATCAACTCTTTCACTTTGTTGCAGATGCAGTGCATTTCTTTGCCATATAAAGCGGCGGCTATTGAAGGAGTTTATTGCCAGGATTTCAGTTGCATTTAAAATTGAATCTGTGGTGCTTTGTCTGGCGACTGCTTTTTACTGCTCCACAAAGCCAGCACGCAGGACTTGTCAAATATTACAGATTTGTGGCCACAACTACTACACTACGTAATAGTAGATCACAGGAATTTCCCACTGTGGTTTCTTTGTTTTGATCTTAGTGTTGGGGATTCTGAAATGCTTATGCACATGCTATGATGGATTTAAACAATAAAGACAGTGCACTCATCGTGTCTTTATGAACTCCCTCTTAGAGTGATGTTTAAACATCTCTTAATCCTTTAATGTTCTTTTGAAGACATAGACTAGACATCAGTAGGCGTGTTTTAGAGTGTCGTGTTTGTTAGAGAAAGCCCAGGCTACCCACCTGACCACAAAATGAAGCCACAGGGCATCTCAGATCATTTACATTCTCAGCTACCCAAATACATGTCTTCGTGACAGGATCCCAAACTCTGTTTCATACCTCATAACCATTTGGAAAAACAGTCTTGTCACGGGCACCATATGACTCTGGGTGTCCTGTATAATGTTTCACTTCATCTGTGCAAGTCTCTGCTGTCTACAGAAACCCCTAAAGTGGTTGACTTTGAACAAAAGTGCTTGTGATGCGCTTGGAAAGATGAACTGGTTGCACTGGCATTTTGCAAACAATTTTAAAGCTTTCTGAAAGAAAGTGCTGACTAAATGCAAAAACCTTGTGGGTTTAGAATCACTTCAATCCAACTATTGTAGGACAGCATGTGTGGTATTTAGTGTAAAGGTACTTTTACAAGAGAGGACTTCATCTGGATTTCTCATCTATGGAGCTTAAACCTCTGATTTTAGATTGGACATTGCATCACTTTGCAGGGCTCAATTACTGAGCAGTTTTTATGCATGAGACCTAAGGGATTGTTAAAGAAAATCACAGACACTACCATTCTGCTACCCTTCATGTCTGTTTGTGTGTGACCCAAAAAACCCAAAGATCCCCTTCATGCTTATTCCTGGCATTGTTTGCACAAATAGGTACAGACACTCTCAACATAGCAACTCATCCAAATGTGGTGAAGGCAATTTGCCAAAGTTCAAACTGAGCGTCAGAATTGGGAAGCACTGGGGTTGTAAGTGACTTTGAACAGGCCATGGCTGTTGGGGCTTTACAGACCAGACTAAGTATTTCTGAAACTGCTGATCTACCCAGATGATCACACAATCATCTGACAAGCGTACAGAGAACAGTCCAGAAATCATTTCCAGTGAGTGAATTATGTTGGTGTCAGGGTCTAACTTGTTTGAGGTGATAGAAAAGCAACAATAACACAGATAATGGTTGTTGCTACTGACATATAGAGAATGTCTTTGAAGATCCTCTGCACATGTTGAAACTTGAAGCAGATAGACTCCATCAGCTAAGGATCACACTCACAGAAACAAGAAACAAATGTTCATTTATCTCATTATATAAGGACTGGTTAATTTTCTTCATGACTAAGAAACTACACCAATCATTCTTCTATTGTCTATAACTAATAAAGAATTAAATAGTTTTCCATAATTTAAGTTCACCCTATTGGACTTCTAGAAAATTTTACCCAAAATTTTAGTTCTAAAACTAAATATTTTTTTTCCTAAAAAAATATTTCTTTTTTTTTAGAAAATATTCTAATCTAAAATTATTTAGTTTTGGTTTCTGAACCAAAATGGTCTTCAGTCGAACACTGAAATATTAAAAAAAAGAACGATGTGATTAAACCTTGGTACCTGCTAAAATCACAAATTGAGGAAAGTGCAGAAATGCTCTTGAAGAGGCTTCAAGTGTTGCTACAGGTTTGTTACACAAACGTATTTTGTTTTCAGCTTCCCATTCAGTATGTCTTACAAACTGCTGAAAGATTATTTGAAAACACATTTAATGCTGAAAATTGTTAAAAAAGGAAAAAAATATATTTTTTGTCTTCATTCTTCTTTGTCTTCAGCTGAATTGAAGAAGCAGTTGGATACACGGAGGAGACAAAGAGCAGCTCATGGTATGAAGATGAAAACTTACGTCCATCCATCCATCCATCCATCCCTACTGGGGTCGGAAGGGGTGCTGGTACCTGTTGTATATTCGACTAATTCAAAGACGAAAAGGAGTCGGGTGGATTATTCTGATGAACTTTAGTGAATAAAAAGGATGAACGAATCATACAAAATGATATACGACAGAGTGTAGGAACTCAGCTAACAGCTCTTTCTGGAAAAAAAAAAACTCAGAATTTTCTTTTTCTTCGTCTCACTTCAAGTTCTTCTTCTACTAGTTCTGAAGCATCATGGGATATAGAGTCCATTCTGTTAAAGGTCCACAAATAGTCCGTTTTGAACCAGATACTATCAAATGCTAACTAGATTTATAAAATAACTACAACTCAAATAGTTACATATTAAATTATAATATCCCAAATAATAAGTCCTAAGCAAATCCTGGTTAAACCCAAAACAAATTCTCAACAGTGCCTATTTCCAGTGAACGTTTCAGGCGAGAGGCGGGGTTCACCCTGGACAGGTCGCCAGTCTGTCGCAGGGCAACACAGAGACAGACAGGACCCACAACCATGCACACACACTCTCACACCTGGGGACAATTTAGAGAGACCAATTAACCTAACAGTCATGTTTTTGGACTGTGGGAGGAAGCTGGAGTACCCGGAGAGAACCCACAGATGCACAGGGAGAACATGCAAACTCAATGCAGAAAGACCCCGGGCCGGTAATCGAACCCAGTACCTTCTTGCTGCAAGGCAACAGTGCTACCTACTGCGCCACTGTGCAGTGAAAACGTACATGATTGTTAACGAGATAACTCACGTTTATGGTACACTTTCTTTAGAGCTTGTTTAGAGAGTTCCACCTGCAGTAAGCTCTATGTACAGTTATGTAGTGGGGAAGGAAATTCCACAGTAGGAAAAAGGGAATTTTAATGGTATTGCCAGGAACAGACCTATTACCACCGGAAACACCTATTTTGTAAATATAAAAGAATTTTTTATGTTGATTTGAACATTAGTCAAAATTAACTAACATGAGTTTATTTTACTTTGTATTTAGAAATCAGTGATCTCTTTTATATTTGGGCTATAGGCTACATATGATTTAAAATAGAAGCAAATTCATTCTAATCATCCTTCAAAATTAAAAAAAAATATTCAATGCATGTGAAGCAGATGCAAGGTCAGGCAAATATATTATTTTATAAACTATCCCATTCCTACATTTAGAGCAATTTATAAAATACTTTAACTGTGACAAACAAGGATAAGAAAGATTAATAAAGTCGACAAGCTCACTGAAAGAGAGCAGCTGCATCTTGGTGGCACCAGGCCTTCATCAGAGTTTGTCCAAGTCATGTAAACCATCTGTTTGGGAGAAGAACACAAGAAAGCCTGTTGTCACAAATGTAGATGTGAACGTTTTCTAAACTGGACCTTTAATTCAAGCATGTCCTTCCGGCACAGAAAGATACTTTTTTTTTTTGCTACAACCTCTCCAGATATGTGTGGTATGAAACACAGAATGAAGAAACAGAAAAACATCACAGGCCTACTGTTATGTATGGTGGAGGATCTGGCATGGGGCGGAGGAGTTGTTTCACGATCGTATGAGTTTGATTTCAGCTTTTTCCTGACCATGTGTTGAAGTGCCTTTGAACATTTATACACTTTTTATCGTTTTTCTAAACTTGTCACTTCTGAAAGGATGGGAAACCCTGAACTTTCTGGCTGCTTTTGTCTTGTGTGCATCAGTGGCCACTTCAAAGCTTTTACAGAAGGCCTCAGTCATTGCAAGCTTAAATACCAAAACTATACTCTGTTAGCTCCTCTTCTGATGGTTTTGATCTGTTAACATGCATGCTTTGATGAGAAAGTTTGTTCATAAAGCTAACATTTTCCTCTGGTTCTGATGTCAAAGGGCTTTTCTTGTTAGTTTAAATCTCAACTTCAGGGTTGAGATTTAGCAGCCATGTTTTTATTGTACATGACCAAAATAACATTTTACTTCTGGATGCAAATTTCTAAATATCTGCATGTTTAAATTGAATTGCTTCATAGCTGTGACAGGGAATGATACACAGGCCGAGGATGAGAACGACCCCCTGGAAGAAAGCCTCTGCAAACAAATTAAGCAAGAGAAAGTGACGTGAGTTGTCTCAAATAACTTACCGAATGTTATTCCAGTTTTCCCCCAAGACACTGCTTGGTCTGATTGAACACGGCAGGTGCTATGTAACGTCAACTAAAGATCAATTTTGCACTGCTGATATCCCTTGTCAGCTACAACAGCAGCCTTGGCTGCCTAAAGGCTCTGAAGACAGAGAATGAGCATCTGCAGCTGTTGGCGGACAGGTTGAAGGTCAAGATCCAGACGGATTTCGAGAAGTGGTGGAGTCAGGAGACTTTGAATCTGCAGGTGACTGGCCTCTTTTCTATCATTGTGACAATACAGTGCCTTTTGCAATTCATACCGTTGGACTTTTCATGTTTTGTCATAGTAAAACCAGAAACGTCAGTATATTTTACTAAAAAAAAACAGCACAATCTAGTGTGTAACTGTAGTGGCTGAAAAAAAACACTAATACAGAGTTTTCAAAACTTTTCACAGCTAGGAACCTGGAAATGTAAATGCTTTGCTATTCACCCCATGTTTAATTTGACACTTCTAAATACAAATCCACTGCAACTGTGTTGCAATAAGCGTCAAATAAAAGACAGACGACTATAGTGTCATATTTAACTACCAAGCTCAGACACACACAAACAAAAAAACAATTTCTTAATACATGTTTATGTCTGTCCCTCAGGTCAGGGCAGGGATCCAGCAAAAATGACAAATAAAAAAAACTTGTTTTAGTTTTATTTGTTTTAGACCAGCAGGCAAACCAGCGGGCGCTTAGATATAGAGCTTGGTGCAGAGCCAGCAGTCCGGCAGAGACTTTATGCTGATGCCCCCATCATTAAACAGTTCCAAGCATCTTAAATATGCATACACACAATGATCTAAAATAACAGTAGCAGCAATATTATGCTTGCTAAAATTAATAAAGAACATTGTATCCAAATGGAAGGACATTTATACTTTGAGACAAAGTGTAAAAAAGTTCAAGGTTTATGAAAAAATTTGTTAGGAGCTGTAAATCTGCTCTGATCAGAATGAAACAACAAAAAATATGATTCTGATGCTAGGTTTGTATCAATGTTTTTTCTCTTTCTGAACTGTTTCTTGCCATACTGGTGTTTTGAGCAGTGCTGACATTTAGCATGTATATTACCGGACAAATGTGTCGATAGCTGCCTCTGTTTGTCACAAAGCTAAATGGGACTTAGTGGGAGGAAGAGTAGGAGGCAAACAGAGATGCATTTATTTTTTCCTCAATTCAATGTGACTCAAACACTAACAGAGTGGATAATAACATGAGTCAGAGTCTATTTTAGTCTAATATACAAAAGACTGCAGAGAGGACGGCTGGCAAAGGATTCAATTGTAACACTGACTTATTGAGGAGTCTGATAACTCACGCCTTGCTCAGCCTGGACAACTGTTGAGCACATTTCAGGCAACCAGCCAAAACGAAGATGTAAAGCAAGAACATCTGAGGAGCAAATTCCCCTGGCCTTATGAATGGAGAGGAGTGTCTCTCTTTTAACTCGGCAACATTTGGATATGAATTTCTGAATGACAGACGAAGAGGAATTGTAGCAGAATACACACGCAGCTTTGCCTTACAAAGCTGAGTATTTTTCTTACCAGCTTATGCCCAAAAGTACTGATCCAGTATTAGGTCCACACGTGCACTTGCTTAAACTTTGCATTTGCTAAATAATGAACCAGAGCAGTAAAGCATCAGAGGTGCTTTCTTTAATCTGTCTCACGTTATTCTGTTGGACTGTTTTTGTTGATAGTTGTTGTAGAAATGTTTCAGTAGTTTTTTTTATTTTTTTTTTATTAGGAATCTGAGTCAGAGCCTGAAGCCAGATATAGTTCTGCATCTCAAAATGAAACCTTGCAACCATCTTCACCTGGCACTCCAGGATTTTGGTAAGACCTTTTCTGCTGTATTTTTATATATGCACTTTTGCTTTTCTACCGATTGGGAGTATTGTGAGTTATTTTACAGGTCTCAATAGCCTCTTTTATACAAAATCAGTGTTTTTTGTTACACTTTTAAAATTCACGATGAAAAATTGGTGATGTGGTTTTGTCAAACGACAACAGATTACACAACTAAAGTCTTCTTTTGTCTCTGGTCTTTTCATTGTTTTCTTTGCAGCTGATTTTCGGCACATAGCAAGACAATTATTCCCTTCTCTTTTTGTATTCAGTGTTTGTTTTTAAACCTTGAGGAAATCATTGGACAAATAACCAGCTGTAATCCACATCTCCTTTAAATTCAAGGAGACTAACATAGGAAAGCTGGCTAGCATTTTGTCCGAATTGGAGAAGTGACAAACTTTTTTTCTTAAATTCTGAATGATGTTTTTTGCCCTTTTAGGCCCAAAATTGGAAAATCATGGGGAATAATGTGTTGTTTTTTCAAAGAATTAAAAAAAATGTAACATGGAGTTACAAAAAAAATATGTAACTCCATGAATTGTACTGAGATGTGAATTTCCCTCTGGAATTAATAAAGTATATTCATTCATTCATTCATTCTGCTAAACACCTTCAAAATATACAGTACACCTTCTGATTAAATTTAAATTGAGATGAATTGTTTGTAAGTCACAAGTTGCATAAAAAAACAGTTGTTATTCTTATTTCTACAAAATACATTAATATTTACCCTTTCATAATTAGTTGATTACTTGCTTCTGCAATGTGCTTCTGATTGCTGGCTTCCACGGAACAGACATTGAATATTTGTCATCACTTACAGACGTTTGTGTGCATTTGCTTCACCATCTGTGACGCCGTCAGCCAGAGGACATTCACAACATAATCACAGTCCGTATTTATTATCTTAAATCTGCAGTAACTCTGATGACAGTTATTAATGCACACACAGTGAGGGAATGAGCCCAGAGTTTGTCAATGCTTTCCTCAGATACTGATCACAGAAACTGCCCTTGAAATGATTCCTCTCATGTCTGCTGTTAGCAAGTGTTTACTACCATATGGCCATTTTACAATATGCTACTTTATTTGCTGATATAAAGCAACCAGGAATGTCTTGTCTATTTTTTTGGAGTTTTATTTGCTGCCGTTTCTTTCTGTGAGCCGTTATATTTTCACTTTGAAATAAGAGAAACTAGAAAGAAAGAACAAAGAAATTGCAGAATCCATATCAAGTGTAAATTCCTTATGCAAACTGCACTTTTACATGTGTCATAGTTTGAAGCTTGCTCAAAACTAAGCAGAGAAATCAAACCATTATCATCACAATTTTGAAACTACTTTTTCCATTTTCCAACCACAAGCTTCAGCGTATGTTCACAATGTGTGTGAAGTGAACAGAAAAGGATTCATCATTTTCGAAGGGAAGCTTTAATCAGAGAAGCTGTCAAGAGGGCTTTTGTAGCTCTGCAGAAGCTGCATCTGTTGCCAGACTGGTGCACCCCACAATTCTGACTTCTATAAAGGAGCTAGAAGGAGAAAGCCATAAGAAATCCTGTAAAATCTCCCACAAGCCATGTAGGGTACACTGCAAACATGTGGATGAATGGGCTCTGGTCAGAAAACCCAAAGCTGGACATTTTGGCCGACATGCAAAACATTTTGTGGCAGAGAACTAACAATGATCATCACCCTTAACACAAAATCCCCACTACTAAACATGATGGGGGGCACCATCCTGCTGTGGGAATGTTTCTCTTTTACATGGCCAAAGAGGTCTGAGTTGAATGCAGGACAAGCCTGGAGGAAACTTGCTAGAGGGCCCAAAATAATCAAGACGAATTGTTCAAAATGTGTAGCCTAAACACCCAGCCAGATCTAATTTCTGCATTCTAATTTCTGCAACAAGAACATCAAAGGAGAAATTTTGGTTCTGGTATTGCATTAGAAGCGTGATTACAACAGATAATGTCAGCCACTCACTAGAATCAATATTTTCTGCACACCTAAGATGCATCTACACAAAAGTTGGATAAAAATACCATTAAACTTTGGTATCCTCTCTCTTCAAGTAACCTGTGTACAAGAAAGTTGCTAGTGACAAGGAATTATTTTGGATTATTTTGCAAGTCTAAAACGCAGCAGCAGATTTAGCTTGAGTTATGAAATAAAAATGATAAAACACAAGTTGTTTGCACAATACATTGGAATAAAAGTCAGACATGTCATATGTTGAAACAGAAAAAAAGTTCAAAAAGCATGTATTTGGCCTTCTGGCATACTTTTCTCAGTGTTTTAAAAAGAAACCTTGTGTTTAATTTTGATGAACCTGCAGAAGTAAAGTTCTGGCTGCTTTATGCTGTAGCTCCATCTGGTGGTATAAAGTAGAAGACACATAACTTCCATGTTTAAAACACAAACTGTGGTATTACTCAGACATTATCTCTGTCTTTATGAAAGGCTCTGCTTTCATCCACAGCGCTCCTGATCTAAGCAGCACAATGAAGGAATCTCCGTCAAAGCAGGACACAAATCTGGACAATTCAGTCTCTTCTGCTCCTGATCTGAGGTCAGTCACTTTTTAATTCTCTCTTCTTTTATTTCAGGAAAGTATGTCTTGTACTGGATTGCAGTTTGTGCACTGAAAAAAAAATGCTGAGAGGGGAAATAACTAAATTTCTCTTACTTTCAGCTGTCTTGCACCCATAGACAAACTTCCAGCACCAGTTTGGTCAGCCTGGAACAAGTCCCAAGAGGAGAGTAAGAATTCATACTGGAGGTACATTATCCAGAGGGTTATCACAGACCTAAAAAGCAACCAGAATATGTAAATTAAACCAATTGTTGCTTCCACTGAAAAGCTAATTAGAAGACTGAAATAGTTTAACTTGGGGAAATTTGTTATTTTTCTGGTATCTATTGAATGAGCTGTGACTCCTACTAACTGAAATTAAGCCTCATTTTTTTTGCCTAATTTTTCTAATAATTCTTTTATGCACACCCACACACACAATAGTATGTTCAATGACTTCGAAGTCCATACATACAGCCCAGACCTGTAGATTTTTATAGCTGTTCTGTGTTTTTTCTTCACTTACGAGAGCCGTCATAAATTTTAATGTCTTTGTGAAGTAATGTCTGCGAGTAATGTTCACAAATCAAAAAAGTCTCGCTTTAACCCAGATGGTGAAAGCGCCTTTTTACAGCCACTGTTAAACACTCGCTGTAATATGCTTCCTCTTAAACAAGCATTCGCAGCACAGACCCACTTTTGTTCTGTAGCGAGGCACTGAAATACAAGGAGCTGTTCTCTGTCAAAGTTTCTGGTTTAAATGTTGCTCCATGAACAGTTTACATGTTTCATACAGGGGTCATATGAAGACTTTTTTTGTGCCTGCTCCAAAACAAACATGACCACTTTTTTTAAAAGACAAATGTCAACATGTTAGAGTAACCACAAGTACGTTTCAGGGACCTTTCCACAACAACCCTCACGTCTTCTTCCATTCCACTGACTGGAGATCACGAAGTTGATTCTGACATCCTGGCCTTTGTTTTGGCCCGGAAAAATCTCCTCAGCAGGATAGGTAATACACGCACACACACACACACACAAGTTCTCTCACATGTAGTTTCTTTCTGTCTTCTCAAGGACTTTGCATTGACTTCCATTAATTTTTTCATCCATTTCTATAGCCTACGCCTTGCTCTTACCCTAAACCGAACCATTACCAGTACATGCCTAACCCTAAACTCAATTCACACCTTAGTCCTAAACCTAGCCCCTAACCCCTAACCCAAAAGCAGCGCTTTTTCTTATTGAGACTTAAAATATGTCAAATACAAGGTCATATACAGAGGCACGCACTAATACAGTTTGCTCACAAAAATTGGTGCAAACTGTACTCATGGGTGCTCAACACTGCACTCTAGTGGTGTGATGAATTACAATGCATCACAAAGTTTTCTTAGCATTAAAGAGCTGGAGTTCATCAGACAATACAGTGCCTCAAAAAAACTTGAGTTTTTCCAAGTTTTCCCCCACTGAATTTCCGCTTGGCCATTCTGACACATGCATGCACTTTGATCTAAACCACAGCTGTCAAACTCCAGGCCTTCTGCAACTTTTAGATGCATCTCTGGTCCCACACACCACAAGCACAGGACTCGGTAGAGCTTGAGGGGATAAGGAGCTGATTCAGTCCTTACATTCAGGTGTGTTGGACTTGGGGCACATCAAAAAGTTGCAGGACAGCAGCCCTCGAAAACTAGAGTTTGACACCCTGATCTAAGCAATTTAATTATTCTCTGACTATGTTTTGAGACATCACCTCCAGTGTCACTGTTGGGCTGACTTTGAGATTAAATGTCTCACGGCCTGTTAGTTTCGGTGCAAACCCTAAACCTGGATCTACGTTGTCTTGCCAGGTGTTCAGTTCTACTGTTCATTTTCCATTTTCTGATATTACGAATGTTATATGTAGAATATAACATTTATGTTTGAATATTATGTAGAATATTACATAAAGAACAGTTTGACGTATTTGCTCAGAGAAATACCATCTCAATAGATTTGTCGGTTCTCCCATTTTAACATTTGTGTAGATGTTTGCTTTGCCAACAGCAGATTTGCCTGTGTTGTATTTTGTAATCAGATATTCAGAGAAGCTGAGGTCATAGGCTAGTTGAGCTGTTAGACTACTTTTTTTACAACACGGAAAAAACAGTCTAAATGAGGTACAAATGAGTTGAGTTTAGTTTTTAACTAACTGAGGAAAGGAAAAGTGCACCAAGTGTTGCTATCTTTCAAATCTGTGCTGTGTTAGATATAATAGCCACTAATCAAGTAGGTTTGTGCTTTGTGTATTTTAGGCCCCCATAAAGATGTGAAGTGAAGTTCTAACGAGGAGCCATATCATCACTTCCAGGCAAGCGAATGGTCTGGGAATTTGTATTGCCACAGACCACTCATGCTTTCTTATTCTGGACAGCAACATAAACCACAGACTATGTCTAATGTTTGATCTAAACCCTTTTACTAATAAAACAACAGAGAAAAGACATAGCCAGAAAAGAGACACAGTATTTGTTGAAATCTTGTGAAATGTTTTAATTAGTGACATGATGTTTCAACGTTTGGACAGAAGTGCTTTTTATATTTCCAGCTGAGTTTGCTCTATTAATTTTTATGTGAATTAATATAAAACAATGGGATGTAGTGTGAATAATAAAGCTCTTCATTGCTTTGCCCAAACAATTAAGGCAAAAATAATGCAACTGTGAGATCCTGATATGCCTGAGCTATCACTTCATTGTGCTGTTGTTCTGCACTCTAGGAAACAAGTTGCTGCCAGAGTACAAAAGTTTTTATTTTTTGTAGTTTTGTCCTCAGAGAAAAATACTTTCACGATGCTACAAATAGCACATGTGCTAAGTGTTGACTTTTTTATCCTATTTTCTTATTCAGCTCACCAGGACAGTTACCTAGCAACATTTTCTCAATCTCAAATGGGGATCTTCTGTGTAAGAGGAAGTGTAACAGGAAGAAAATTCAGGAAGACAGTCCATTACTAGGTAAATTTATTCTTAAATTCTGGGAAAACCTTGAGGCCATTGTACAAAAACAAGCAA
The DNA here is from genome assembly GCA_903066825.1 of Alfaro cultratus. Classification (NCBI taxonomy): domain Eukaryota; kingdom Metazoa; phylum Chordata; class Actinopteri; order Cyprinodontiformes; family Poeciliidae; genus Alfaro; species Alfaro cultratus. The sequence continues at coordinate 83,646 of CAEFZX010030858.1, read as the reverse complement.
TCAGTTGTGTCCTTCAGATCTTGGCAGCTGTTCTGCTTAAAGCCATATGGAAGAAGATGCAACCAGCCACTTAAACAACTCTGTGGAACCACTTATACCTTTCAAACTACTTCTCAACATTTTACATTGCTTTGCATTAATTTGTTTGACAGATGACAAGAAGTTGCACACTTTGCATTCAGTTCTGATCTCTGTCGTTGCCTTGGATATTTCTCCAAGACAACTCACCCTTTAAAGTCATATCCGTTTAAAGTCATATGTTACATCGCCATAACGTTAACTCCATTTCCACGACTGGATGAAATGTTTTATGATCTGTTTCAAGGTAATATGGAATAGTAGAAATCCATTCATCCATTAGCTAGAAGCTAGAAGGCGGGGTACAAAATTTTATTTAGTTCACATTACAGTGTAGGGGATCCAATTCAGTTCCTGAATGCGTTCAATTCATATATTTAAAATATAAACCAATATGTATATATACAACCAATCACATCCTTCATACTGACCAGCCATAGCAGCAGTGTCATTTTCATCTTAATTATTAGAAGTCGACTCACAGTCCCTATTGCAATAAGAATGTGTGCAATATCGCAATCACAAATTACCTAACGGATTAAATATTTATTTGGCTATAATACTTAAGGCGCCAGGCATAAAAATTTTGCCTGATGATAATATATTTAGCCATTTGCATTTCTTTTTATTTTTAATGCCAACAACTAATATAGATATTTGTGACTGTTACCAGAAAGCTTATGCATTGTGATATATGCATTGGGATGATGGAAAAAAAAAAAAGAGTTGTGAGATAAATATCACAACCAGTATTGTCACAATATTTTTAAATAATATTGCAATATCATTCTTTAATGGTATGCATTCCTAGTAATTTTGATGCCATCCATGCTGATTCAGTTGATTTCTTTTTTTTCCCATGTCACACAAGGAAACAATGTGTTTGATGCATTTGATGTGTGGCCCCACCAGTACATCTGCATGTGGGGCCACAACTTAACTGAAATGTTGTGAATTATTAGCTTAAACACTTAAACACCTCTGCTCTTTCTGATAGAAATCATTTGAAGAAAGTAATAAACAAATTCTGTCATTATCCTGGCATTTACTTAACTTAACAATACCTGGGTCTTTTGACGTAACTCATACAGTTTAAAACCAAATCTACAAAATACTAAGAAATCGTATGTAAACTTGGTTTGTGGTGGAGAGTTGTGGCAGCAAAAGCAGCAGAAGAAGCATATCCAAGACATGAGGCCCATCTATGCTGCCATGACTTAGCAGTGACCATAGTGGCCTTGTGTCGAGGTGATTTATCTCCTTTATGTACTAGTATAGCAGCATCCCAGTGCCATCCTACAGAGTTGTTTAAGGCTGTGGGTGTGGTGTAGTCTTTGACAAACGGGGTAGAATCATCATAGTAAAATACTAGTTGTAAACAGAGAGTGATGAGGGCACAGGAAGGCATCTTAAGGTTATGGAAAATAGCAGACACACTTTTACAGTGTCAAATTTGCCTTCTCTCTAAATAAGGTTTTCCAAATTTCCTGTAATCCAGCTAAGTTCTAATTGATCATGGTGAGATCATACCGGCATCACTATTCAAATTAAAGAAGGCTTAAAAACATTCTGAAATAAAAACCTGTCACCTGCTTAACACAGTTGATGCTTAAGAAAAAGAAAACAATTTTCACTTTAAAAGGATCTTAATTCTTTTGGATAATGTGGTACAATAAACTGCAGCTCCAGTGTTAATATCTATTCAGCCACATTTCAACATAATGCCAGGATTATCAATAATGTTAAAGATCTTCATTATAAAAAGGTTTTTGAAGTGTTTAGTTTCTGGTTTATATTCAAGAAATCTTTCAAACTCGTCCCATGTGACAATGAACAGCTCTGGTCCCAGATGTGATGGAAAACGTGCAGAAACTGTTCCAGCTGACTTGTAAAAAGACTGAGTGTTTATACTGTTGAGACTTTAAAAAGTTAATTTGCAAAGAAACGGAATTAGACGAACTAGACAAAATACCACATGTATCCAGGCTTGCATCTGAGACTAAAAGTGAAAAACTGTAAAAACAAAACCTTTGGCCTCAGATACAAGCTCTGATACGTGGGATTTTGTCTAGTTGAAATCACAACCTTCAGAGTGTTTTATTTGTGTTTTTGTGTTTTATGTGACAGACCGTCAAAAATATTGCATATTCATAAAGTGAAAGGGCACAAGATTTTTAAATTTGTATTCATGTAGATTTTATTTTTGAAACAATGCCTTGCATTTATATGTAGCTCAGCTCTGCTAATGCTTTTCAGTATCACTGCAATTAAACCTGCAACTGGCATGTCCTTAGTCAATGCAGGGCAGTTTTTAAATGTTGCCACAGATTTGAAATGGAATTTTGGTCTGGACTTTGACTGGACTATTTCAAAACAAGCACATGCTTTAATATAAACCTTTCTAGTGTAGCTCTGTCTGTATGTTTATGGTTATTTCCCTGCATTAAGGCAAACTGTTTCCTCAGTCTCAAGTCTTTTGGAGCCTAATGGGTTTTCTTCTAAACCTAGCCTTTTTAGAGCTAATTCCTTCTTTCATTGGTCATCTTTCCAGTCCCCACTCAAGAAACGCATCTCCAGAGCATAACACTGTCACCAACATGTTTCACTGTGGTTTATATGCTAAGGTACTGAGAAAAGTTGTGATTTTTTTGTTTTGTCTTATTTGAACAGAAAATTCTTCCACTTGTTTGCTTTGTCCTTATATAGCTTATGGCATTGCTTATAGAGTTCACAGCTAGTAGTTGACCTGTCAATTAATGATGGATTGTACAGTAGTTTCACATCCTAACCCCGCATTAAACTTCTGCACAACTTTATTCCTGACCTCTCTGCTGTTTTCCTTGTTCTTCATGTTGCTGCTCACCAATGTTCTCTAACTGTCCTTAGCAGCCCTAGCTTCTGACCATTGACGGCTGGACTGTATTTTATTTAGGCATCAAATAAAATGCATTAAAATTCTTGAATGTATCGACACAAAATGTGATCAGATCAAAGGATATAAATACTGCTCTAGATTTATTTTCTACTCTGTACGTCAAGGGTTGCAATAACTTCCAGAGCAGCTCCACTAACATATTGACAGATTTCACATTTATAAAAGTAAAGCACCGCCAACCTCCAGATCCCAAAGTAGGAGACCAGCATCTGAGGGTGTCAAATGGAAGGCAGGTAAAACATTAACTTTTGTTCTGCTGACAAGATACTGCCACTGCTTCCTTATTAGTGGAAACAGGGGAAAGCTTGGGGACCAGATGTCGCTCGCTAATTGAGGAAAAGAGTTCGGCTGTTACCTCGGTAACCCAGAAATCAGCACCCATGCTCCTCTGATCAATCAGACTGAAGACACTGCCGTTCAGAGAGAGATACAACATCAGCCTGAGCAGCTGTGATGTTAAGCAGGACTGCTTTTATCAAAATACCTTTTTTTTTTTTTTTTTAAGAAGAATGCATTTTTCTAAAGTAACAGGACATCTATTTGGAGAACTTCACAAGAACTACTTAACATAGAAATCCAATCTTCCTCTTTTTTTAAGTACTTTTATGTTTTTTCTGAACTTCAGCACCATCATTTTTGTCTTTTTCTGGTGCTGTGGTGGGGAGGGGTGTTAATGGCGTGGTTTCATATGGCTCGGGTCAAAGTGAGCTGGACAGCACTTTTAATTTTGGCCCACTTCACATACCTGCTGATCGGGGCCATCATCTTCCAGATTCTGGAAAGAGAAGCCGAGAGCAACAACAGAAATCACTTCCAACTGGAGAAACTACATTTCCTGGCTAATTACACCTGCTTGGATGGTCCTGCCTTGGAGAAGTTTGTTCAGGTTTCTATTTTTTTTTTATTATTATTATTATTATTATTATTAATCTAAAATATTTCTTTAGTTCAGGATAGGTTAAAATGCATGGTTTTAGAGTTATTATTCACTTTGTGGTTGACAAAGGCTTCAGTCTTATACAAATAAAACTAATTTATTATGTCAATATTTGGTACATTTGGTTTGTAAAGCTGAAAAATCAATTTTATTATTAGATCAGGCTTACCGCAATAAATGGTTTTACTGTAACTGGTTTGAAAGATCAATAAGTTTGTCGTAATTTATAACATTTGACAAAATCTTTATCCTGGTGACCTTAAAAAGTTTTCTTAAAGTTATTTAATTCAAGGATTTAAATGGGGTTGCCCTCATAAAAAGATCTGTTAAAATTAATTTTAACAATGATTACAGTAAAATATGTTAATTTCCAATCTATTGGCTTGTCTTTATTCATCTTGACAATGGTGGCAGTGATGTAGTTTTTTTTTTTATTATTGTGATTGATTTACCTTTGTTTTACCTATTTGGTTTTATTTAGCTTTTATGGTTTTATATAATCTGTTTTTAATATTACTAGTCACTGGTTACCTTTTAAAAAAGTATTATGAAATGTTTAATTTATTCCCTATCACTTGAATTAAAGAAAAAAAATATATATTTTTTTTTACCTTTCAGTTGTGTAAGTCTTGCTGATTGATCAAAAACATTTCAATGCTTCAAGTCTGATGTAATTTACGCTGACAAATATGGGGTTGCCTAACATTAAATTAGATAAACTGAGAAAATATTTTACCTGATTCAGCTAAATCATTACTTAATTCTAAAAGAAATTAATGTGAAACTCATTGTAGATTTGAAAAAATTCTTAAGTTTTAGCATCACAACCTTCTAAACCCAAGTTTGGTTATGCAAGAATATTTCTGTTCAAGCCTATCAATCATTGCTGATTTATGTTTTAATGTGCATTTTACTCTGTATGCAGGTGATTTTATATGCGTGGGAAAAGGGAGTGAACCCCTCAGGCAACTCAACCAACCCCAGTAACTGGGATTTCAGCAGCTCCTTCTTTTTTGCAGGAACAGTCGTCACAACCATTGGTAGATTGATGTTTTACCCTTTCAGTTGTTGTAAAATATGATGCTTCATTACGTCTCACTTGTCTGGTTCACAGGTTACGGAAACCTCTCCCCGAGCACTGTGTCCGGTCAGGTGTTTTGTGCGTTTTACGCACTCTGTGGTATTCCTCTGAACCTGGCTTTCCTGAAACAATTGGGCAAGTGTCTGACCATTCATCTGGGTCGACTAGAGACAGGAATAGTGGCGGTTGTTCCTCACAAGGTTCTGACATGGTTCTCTTTATTCTGCAATGCAGCGTATAACTGATGGTCGCATGCATTGGCTAAATAAAGAGTTTTGTGGGGGGTTTTTCTGTCCCAGAAAGCCGTGGAAGCCCTGGCAGTCAGTTTGTTCTTCATCACCGGCAGCCTGCTGTTTCTCATCATCCCTCCTCTTCTGTTCAGTTATGTGGAAGGCTGGACGTTTGGAGAGGCCTTCTACTTTGCCTTCATTACCCTCAGCACCATTGGTTTTGGAGATTATGTAGTGGGTGAGTAGAGACGACAATCAACCCACTAATGTGCTAGAAAGGCTGCAGCAGTCACTTCTGTCTACCTAAAGCTCCCAGGTCTCATTCTGTTGTATAAATCAGTGAGGCGTTGGAAGATTAATGTGCACTCTGAACTCAGACAAACTCACTTAACATGTTCTTACATGTTTCTGCTTAAAGGCACCGACCCAGGGAAGGAGTACATCTCCCTGTACCGCTGCCTTGCAGGCATTTGGATCATCTTCGCGCTTGCTTGGCTCGCGCTTATCCTCAACATGGGAGTGAGGATCGTGGAGAACCTGGTTATCCTGACTCACCCAGGTTTTAAGAAGCATGAAGAAGAGGATGAGGAAGTTTCCTCCAGTAAATTAGAAGTCACATCAAAGATCTGACAATGGACTTTAAAATTTTTCAATAATATTCTGCTGGTTAATACTTTATTTAATGTTTTTTTTTGTTTGTTTTTTTTCTCTCTAAGATCTCTCTTAATACAAGACGAGGCATCAGCAGTTTTAATACATACATATATTGGTGATATATTGTGTTCTACCTCAGTGTGAAAGCCTGCTTGATCAGGAATCTGTTTTTTCCATTCTATGATTGGTGTTTATCTTCTCCTTGTTCTCTTCTGATTCCCACCCGTATGATTAGATGTTCAAACAGGAAGCTCATATCTGGACTGTTATTTCATGACACCATGTCACAAAGTGTGTGTGTGTGCGTGTGTTTTGTGTGTGTTCATTGGTGTCAGTCCACATCTGTGCTTGTGTGCTGACGGGAGACTCTAGTGAATTGAGCATGGACGGCTATCTTAAACCAACACATAAATCAAGATGGTGAAGCGAGGTGGAAAAAAAGAGGACGGCCCTCACCTGACACTACCTTATGTTTTTCAGAAGACAAAATTAAAAACACTAAATACAAATATCTGACATTCATTCGAGATGTCGTGCAAAAGAGCTCATACACCTGGAACTTTTCCAGAATTTGTCATGTTGCAATCACAAACTTTCATGTTTTTGTTCCTATAGTATTTGTATTGCACAATGATGGAGTAGAAGGAAGACGGTTTATTAGAAATAAAAATCTGAAATATGTCGCATCCATATGTCTTCATTCCTGACGAATCAATACTTTTCAATGCATTGCAGCAAACTGGTTTAGGCTTTTAGGGAGCATCGCTATCAGCTTTGCAAAGCTAGAGACCGAAATGAACAGCTAGATATATTCCAAGATTAAATCGCGTACTGGTGGACTCTGTTTACTTATTCGGGGACTTCCGAAGACAGTTCATGGTGCTATTTTTTATTAAGGGGTATCATTTTGAAAGAGATTGTGTTACCACAGAAAACCTCAAACTTCCCATTGAAGATGTCGGTTCTAAGCTGACAAAATGTGAGAAATTTTAAAGCGATGTGCATATCTTAGTTTTTCCAAGACATTGTACATTCCTGCTTGTGCTGCCGTGTCTGCCTCATCTTACTTTGCTCCTCTGGATTTGCATGCCAGGCCAGTGAAGTGATTCAAACAGTAGTGCTCTGGAAAGGTTCATTTGCCTGTGATGTGAGTCCACCAGGTAAACCCTCTCTACTCTTTGCACCTGACTGCAGAGGCTGAGATTCCGAGCTAAAATTGGAGGTCAACATTCGGACTGCCAGACCAACATGGGAGTGAAGGAGATGTTAAATCTGGCCCGGGTGCCATCCATTCTCATGCTTGGTATGATTTATGTGGCCTATGTTATGGTTGGTGGCGTGATTTTCTGGAAAGTGGAAGGAGATCTTGGAAGGAAGGATCTCTCCCAGTTGCTCTTGAACAAACAGAGGCTGCTAATGACATACAGCTGCCTGAACCAAGAAGGTCTAGAGGAAGTGGCTCAGGTAAGGTACTCAGAAGTCTGAATATGATTAAATGGATTAGTTAGAATAATATAAAATACAACATAGACGTGTAAACTCCTAATTGATACCTACATGGATAAATCAGTCAAGATCACTTGTCCTTTTAGATATCTCTGCACTCATAATGGATCACAACCTATTATAATTCTATAAAAAGTAATAAACTTATACAATTTTGTGTCATTTGCTTAGTAGATTTTAAAATGTAGCTAGGTCTGTATGTGATTCTTAAATTTTGATTACATTTAATGCAGAGAAATCCTCACCGTGACTTGACTATCATTTTAAAAACTCAAACAGAAAACCAAAATTTAAAAAATCATTTGTATATTTTGCCATCAGATTTTAATTTCATTTTCAACTAGAAACCTTCATTCTATCATTAACCATACATGGAATTAAGAGGAGACATATTTGCTCAAAAAAGAATTCAACTTATGAACCATAAATTCTGTACCATCAAACATGCTAGGATATGCATCAGATGATCAGAAAGACAGCAAAAATGTAAACAATAGGGTACATGTTTAGATGGTATAGGGACAGAAGAATCTGGGTAAAACCATCCAGGCTGTTCTTAGTATTTGTGATGATGCGGTTTACTACGGTTTACTAATCTGCAAGTGAGTGAAGGTCCTATTGATGCAAAAGCAAATTGGAATCCACTTTGTTCCTGCATACATTGATAGTCTTGGTTATTATACAGTAATGAGGTTATTATAAATGGAGTCCATTCCGAACCTTAAGAAGATCTTACAGCCACACGGTAATTCAGCCCCTGATTAGGTGTTTTGTGCTTTTACATCTGAGAGCACATTAAAGGTGTGTTTGAGGATGTGGTCATAAAAAATTGGGGTGTCATGAAATATTATCTCTTCTAAACAAACGTACAAACTTTACTCGTTAGTCCTGAAACCTAAAATCATAACTGATGTTCTCTATGCAGAACTGTTAATCCAATTTTTCTATGATGGTGTTTAGATTTGTCAGCTACATTTATCTTAGTGTCTTGTCTGTGAGTAAAGAGATCAAAACTGAATCTTAGCTCTTCTTGCGGAATCTGGTCAAGAGTTTGTAACTTAACTAAGTTAAAAAGAAGAATCCTACTGAACCAAACATGGCTCAGAAGGTGAAAAAGTTGCGTCAGTGGTTGAATGTGTCACCACCTTACTCCTGATAGTGGTACTGAGGGATTGAATAAGACAGAAGTTACAGAAATTGCTTGAATAGCTAACCATTTGTCATGAGCTGTATTATTTGAAATAACTGGTTTCAGTAATCACACACTTGTGTCTCTGAAACTCCAGCATCTATTGTGCTGTTCAAGGGTGCACTTGTCGTTAAAATGAAGCCCAAGTTGATGATTCTTTAAGTGTTTTTAGAACGTGTACTCAAAGTAAATCTAGATCATTACTGAAAACCACTGGTTTTCCTGAAAACCTACAAAAGTTGATCTTTTCTTTTGGCATGGGGATATAAGCTAGATCTAACATGCAGAGGATGCCTAAGCTACACTGAAAACAAGTGATTACATATATTTGGCTTATAACTTATTAAACATCACAATGCAGGTTAAGTAGGACAGTACACCACTAATACATGAAATGAGAAAGACTTCGCAAAGGAGATAAATCCGCATTGCAGAAAAGTGATACTTTAGATACTTAAGCCAGTTTGAAAAAACACAGACACAGAGTCAGGTGTTTATGATCCAGCAGAATGCAAAGCAGGTGTCCAATCCCTTCATCTAATAAATCATTAAAATACCCATTAGCTTTACTCAACTGAATCCCAATGGAGTGATTAATCCTGTGAAATACAAAATAAACCTAAAGGAACATGACAAAAATATTAGAAAAAAAATGTCTACATCTTATTTGTAAGGTACGAGAATACCACACACAGCAGTATTTCTGTGCACAGTGGAATAATTTGTTTCAATATAATTCAAAACAGAGTTCAATGTTGAATCCATTAAAGGAAATGTTTTCATAGGAAAATTTAGATTTTATTAGTGTCAAAAATAGGCTTTTGTTGAACTAAAATAAATCTCACATAAAATTTGGAATTTTGGTTTGAGCCATCTAAAAATTTGGGAAAATTAAGAAGAAATTTGAAGAAATTTGCGATAGAAGTTCGGGCACAGATTTTTCAAGCATGACTGTTTGATTTGATATCAAATTTAAGCAACAAAGAAAGGGGAAAAAAGCATGTAATAGCAAACAGGCAACCCCTTGATCATGCAAATAGCTTGTGGAAACTTTTAACTCTGCTTTGCCTACATGAGTCAAACCTGGAAGGCATTGATTGGCCACAAAAGTTCTCAATGTTCTGTTAAGAGAACCACAGGATTTATGAAAACACCTAAGAAGCACACGTAATATTGACGTCTGTTCAAATTTAAGTTAGAACTTGAAACTATTGACCAGGTGAATGTTCTGCCACTCAGTAATAGTAAGACAATTATTTGCATTGTATTAAAGCAATCCAGCTAAATTTGTAAAGAGGAAGGACAAAAGTCTAAGATTTAAGTTAACTCCCTGCGTATTTACTTGTAAAGTCACTAGTGTGTGAATAAAACAACCTTTACTTTGCTTCAAGTAAAGTGTTGCAGACTTTGAGCCTGTTATATGCAGTATTTTTAATATCTCACCTTGGTGCTGAACTCTGAACACAGAGGTGAGAAGATATTCTACTGTGGAATGCTGATTGCAATGATTTATTGACCAGAATAGCTCCAAGGTGTTCTAAAAGTAGAATAGGAGTCACATGTGGTTAATAAAGTCTGTTTATATTGATAAATGTAAACCGTGGAAAATTTCAGCTTTCCCTTTTTTTCTCTTTTAGGTTGTTCGAGATGCATCAAAGGCTGGTCTGAGTTTGAAAGGCAACCAAACTGCAGATGGCTTCTGGAAATTCACCAGCTCGGCTGTGTTTGCTGCCACTGTGGTCACAACTATAGGTCAGAATCACATATTTTTACACACTTCCTGTGAAGCATGACCTGCTGAAAATGACAACCTGTCCAGTTATATATCAAGCTAATTTTGAAAATGATATCTAATCTCAAAAGAAGATCATTTTGATTAACAATGTGTCTAGATGATTATATTTGGCTCACTCTGTCAAGATTATTAGCTTTCTGACTACAGCTAGAGTACTAGTTAAAGGCTAGACCAGCTATGCACCGGTTTTCTAACATATTATTTTATTTATTCTATTTCTACTGTTTACTTCTATTTTCTCTCATAGTAAAAATCTTGCAGTTTAGTGTCTTAATTTCCTACTAAAGAGGATTATCCAACAGAGGTAGAAAAGGAACTTAAGTCACACTTATAAGTAGATTTACAGGAACAGTTTCCATAGGGTTTGAATTTAGGAAGTTAGCAGCTGTCCAAATTGACTATAAAACTGATCATTAGTGTGGACATCTTAATAAAACCAGTTTTGGTTTAATTTGCTACCATTGAACACAAACAAAATGGGTGTCAGCACAGTACGACGGTGAAAAGACAGCAGTAAAATAATCTTCAAGAATGTGAGAAGGTTGGTGCCTATTTATACCAAGTTTTTTCTAACCAGTTTAGAGTTTGCCATTCAAGACTGTTCTCAAGTAGAAAAAAACCCTAGTCCTTTGAAAAGTATTGACATGGCTTAGCTCAGCGGTTCCTAAACTGGTCCTAAAATACCCCAACATGCCTGAGTTCAAGCAGGCCTGATTCCAATGATTGAATGACCTCCTCTGCAATCACCCAGTCATTTAAGTAAGGTGTTTGGAAGAAAGGGGACACCTTTGTCAACCACCAATAAATTCCAAGAAGAAGAATAAGGGGGCACCTAAAACATGCAGGACAGGGATACTTGAGGATGAGGTTTGGGAACATTTTTTGCCATGAATGTCGACACTGGTAAATAAACAGCACCATGGAGACCCAGGAACACAGCAGACGGGTCAGGGGTAACATTGTGGAGGAGGTTGAAACAGGGCTACATTATAAAACAATACCCCAAACTTTGAACATCTCACAGAGTGCTGTTCAATCCATCAACCAAAAATGGAAGGAGTATGTCATAATTGCAAACCTTCCAAGAAAATGGCAATCCACTTAAAATAAACACTGGCCTATCCCAAAATGTGTCAGTGAAATATATTGTACTTTGTGGTCATAACATGACAAAATAAAAAAAAGGTCAAGGGACATTTATAGCTTTGTAAAGTATTAAAGGACATGGTCTTCCCAAGAACGAACCTCCCAGCAAATTCACTCCAAGGTTAGACTTTGCAAAACTCAGAGTAATGTCTGAAGTCCAGCAGCTCCACCAGCATGTTAAATGAGACCAGATGTCTGGCCATAGTGCACACCTAATGCCATGTGCTAAGGACGATGTTGGGGTGTTGGTGGTATGGGCTGGTACATCCTGTCAGTCTGTAGGGTAATGTTATTTTTAATTATTCATATTTACAAAGATAAAGCTAAAGCAATTCATCTGCCATCAAACAGTGAGATATTATAATGTTTTTATTTTAACAGGTTATGGAAACATAAGCCCCAGCTCAACAGCTGGTCAGATCTTCTGCGTCTTCTTTGCACTGTTTGGGATTCCTCTCAATGTAGTGGTGCTCAACAGAGTGGGCAAGTACATGCTCGCATTGGAGAGAAACGTCTCAGACTTCCTAGAAGGCAAATCTGGACGAAAGGTAAGCAAGTGATGAAGACAAAATAAGTATTCTTTTTTTTGTTTTGTTCTTTGGAATGTGACCAACATCACTGTTCTCTCTTTCCCTGGTGAAACTGCAGGGGTGCACACGGTTTTTTGTCCACCTGTTTTGCTACATCTGTGGCACCGTCCTGTTCTTCATCATGCCCATGCTTGTGTTCCAGCAGCAAGAGGGCTGGACCTACTCCCAGGCCATCTACTTCTGCTTCATCACCCTCAGCACCATTGGTTTTGGGGATTTTGTAGCAGGTACAGCATAGCCCAAAATCCCAAACATTCGCTGACTGTTTTAACTTTTATTCTTGATTGTCACAAAGACACAATTCTTTGGTGTGCTTTCCAGATAGTAATCCAGACAAAGACTACCCTGACTGGTACAGCATCCTCATGGCCTCGTGGATCTTTTTTGGACTGGCCTGGCTCGCTCTGCTCATCAACCACTCAATTGACATCCTGGAGCGGCTTAACTCCTTCCTCAAAAAAGGCTGCTGTGGTGAGAAGACTCTGGAAGAGTCTGAGAGTGCAGACAACAACAACCCTGACACTCAAATGAAGGATGATGAAGAGGTCAAGAAGCCTCCAATAACTCAGTAATCTACAACAAGTTCAAGGTTTTAGTGAGTCAAATACACGACCATTAGCCCTGTATTTAGGATATGGGAACTGGTGACAGGCACATGTGTACATGTGTTATCAGGCTATAAATGCTGTAATTCTTCATAATCACCAGTTCATTAGCATGTGACTGATCAAAGGTTGTAAAGTTCTGATAAGTGGCCAGCGAGCCGAATAAGAAAGCGACATGTCTCATTATGTTCCACAGAGGGGATACAGTTTGTGTTTGTAGTTTGCGTAGTACGTGTCACTTTTGCAAATTTCCAGAGATGCAGCAAATAGTCATATCTGTGTAAAAATAATAAGGATCTATATCATTAAAAACCATGTTTCATTAAGAAGTAATCATCCTAGTTTGTTATTCCCTTAAACACTTAAGGGAATCACTTTTACTGATTTTATCAGCAGGAAAATAGCTACATGAATGCAGTGCAGACAGTAGCAATTCTTGTATTAATTCTTGTATGAATACTGCAATTAGTTATTCCCTCCTTTGCGCTCACAGGGATGAGAGAAGAGATCTTTAATATATTCTTTAAAAAAGGAAGAATCTAATTCTATTTTTTATAGTTTCCATGAATCCAAACATTTTTCTTTTCTTTTTTCACTCTTTCTTTAGGTTTTTAAGAGAGTGAAAACATTCATATATACACACAAAAGAGGAAAGTGTACAAAAACAAAGAGCAAGCTAGAATTTCTGGAAAATTTAGAGATCACTTTCTTTTTCTTTCAACAGCATCCATTTTTGCACTCAAAAATGGATGCTATATTTTATTCTAGGTAAAATATAATTTTTTTCAATAAAGTATATTTCTGATTTTGGCTTCGGGGGGGTCAGCTTTTAACCATCATTCTTTGGAAGAAATAGAGGTTCTATATGTTTTATGTCATTGGTCTTTGGGTTGTGGGGGGTTTAAATGTTACCCTTCTGACTGGGTGTTCCTCATCTTTTTTAAACATGCCATTGTTGAACGAAAACTTAAATAACCCCAACTTGGATCCAACATTACATAAAACCTATAGGCCTATTTCCAAACCCCCTTTTATGTCAAAGCTTTTTGAAAAGACTTTTGCTGTCCAATTTACAGCCTAGTGGGAAAAAATGCCATTTATGGCTGGGTTTCATGGAATTCCTCTGGACTCCATGTGGGGACCTTTTGCTTTTTCATGTCTTTAAGCACCTTAGTAATGGTTATTATGTTGTTACTGATGATGTTTTTATACTCCTCATTCAATCCCTGAGTTTCAGAAATTGTCTTCTTTAATAATCACTTAACAAAAATTAGGCAACTGTTAAAAAAAAAAAACAATTACCGTACTTCCAGCTACAACCAGGCAAAATTTTAATTTTGTTGACCACTCCAAGCAGTAATCTGTGTCTTACAATAAACTCTACCTGGGTGATTTAGGACTTGCAGACACTCAGAGACTTAGGTGCTATTTTAATTAGGCTTTTTAACATTGAGCATCAATTAAGCAGATGATTAAAAACTGTTTATTTTTATATTTCTATTTGAGGAATATCTCAAAGCTTAGACTAATGATGTCAACAAGTAACCTTAAGATGATAATTCATTCCTTTGTCTCAACTGGGCTATTGTAATGTCCTTTTTACTTGTTCAGGAAGAAGGGGCTGGCTGCTCTTCAGGTTGTTCAAAACTGCAGAGAGACTGCTGTTGGGCTCAAACAGAGGAACTCATATAACCCAGGTTTTATAGTTGCTACACTGGCTGCCAGTCAGATCTAGGTTTTACTTTAAAATGTTAGTCTTAACCTACTGAGCTTTACATGGACAAGCTTCTTCACCTATTGTTGATTTGATTTAAATATAGGCCTCCTCCTCTGTTCTGAAGCTACTGAATCAGAACCGTTTTGTGGTCCTCTACACATCTGCATCAGAACTCAAGGAGATTGATCTTTCCAAGCTGGTGTCACCCAGTCCGTGGAAATACACTGCCTATATAGTTTTGGACTCTGTTGATACATTTAAAAACCAGCTAAAAATATTTTTATTAAAACTTTTAGTGGGTTTTTGTGAAATGCATTTTTGACTGTGTTGTGGGGGTTTTTGTCGGCATTGTACATTGTATGTTTATGGGCTACTCTTTTTGTAAATCACTTTGTGACCTCTGTATAGGAATTTGTGCTATATAAATACATTTTTATTTGCTTTACTCACCTCCTTAAGAGAAGTGCTGGTATTATCCCCAGGTACCAAACAGGGATCCCTGTAGACTGTACAACTTGAGGTGGATTCACAGAGCCTAATAACATCTTTACAAAAAGACTAAAGTTCAGTAAGTTTGGAAAAGAATATGTAAACAGTGGAGGCCATTTTATATTTTACAGTTTCCATGCTTGTCTCAATTCAAGGTTTTTTAGATAGCCTTGATACAAAAACAACATTTTAAATGCCCCTAGTTTGTCATTTCACAAACATAAATAAAAGGTTCCACAAAGATGAAGCTGTGACAAAAGTGATTCTTGTTCAAATAACTTTTTGTCTTAAAAGTCTTGTAGAGAAATTATATTGTGCTTTTGTTATAGAAGGAGGTCGAAGCAGAGTGGAAACCTCCACTGAATCTGTAGGCAGGTCCAACTCATCAGCTGCCAGCTCCAAGGCACTTGGCAGTCGATAGTCTGACACATTGGGGTTATAAAACAGGCTCATTCAAATTAAACTTTCAAATCTAACCTAAAATCTAGAGATTGAAATATGAGATAAATGGTTGTGTTGCATAATATGATTAATGACTCTCCGAGAGAAGTTCATGTGTGTAGTTTTGCATTTAGTATCTTATATTTGCTTAAAAAAACATTTGAAATATATTGTATTTTAAAGACAAGATTGAGTTAACAATATAATGAGGACATCTTAAAATAAAAACACGTGTTTTATCTTCATCTTTATTATTTTATCATATCAACATTATATTAATGTAGCAACTTATTTCTTACGTTAGTCTACTGCTGGTGTCAGGTGCAAAATCAAATATTAGAACGCATATGCATACTTGAGAAAAGACCTCATCAGATAACATGGATTTATAAAAAGTCAAACTAAGCTACAAAGAAATAACAATTTTTAAAAAAGTGCAAAATCTGTTTACATTTCTTTTTATATTTTTTTTTGTGCAAAGCTTATTGTGCATATCATCTGCATGCTATTTACTTACAGATTTCTGTTCAATACAGTTACAGTAGCATATTGTCACCTTCCTAAGATAATGGCCTAAGTAATTTTTTCCCAAATTATTTATTTTTCATTATTATTATTATTATTATTATTATTATTGTTGTTGTTGTTGTTGTTGTTGTTGTTATTACTATTATGATTATTATTATTTTATTTATATTTTTTGCCTACAACAGCTTTTGTAAAGAAAATAAAATGACATAATAGGTCATTATTTTTGGAGGTGACGATTTGTAAGATCAGGTTTGTGCAATACATTTGTGCTGAAGTTGCCTTGGGAACCACGAGATGGCAGTAAAGGCAAAGAAGCAAACACAGAATATACTTTGAATAACACAAATTTACGGTATTGATAATGTCTCCACAGTCGATATAATTTTACAGCAACAAAATGTATATATTTAGCCCAAATTTGACCTGATGCAAGTTTTTCTGACTATTACGTCATTGGCTCAAAGTCTAGAGAGAAAGAGTCGTGCGGCCGCTTGTGCTTTGGCACTCTAGTAAGAAATGCAAACGCGTCTTGAGGCTCATATATCAGAAAGCCAGGCTACTCTGAGATGGGGTAAATAGCAAAGACAGACGGAAAGCAGCAGGGGCGGAAACTGAGAACGTGTTAGACAGATGGACAGCAATGAAAGACACATTAAGTTGGTGGAAAAAGTGTGGAAATATCTAAGGGGAAAGTGTAAGATTCCAGACTGCAGGAGAAGGCAGTTAAGTTTTTTTTTATTCCCTGTGGGGGTTGTGAAAATACTGTAGAGGGGGGAAAAAGAGTGACTAAAAAAATACTGCCGTCCAGCTGAATGCCTTTCTGGACATGGTTCATTGAGAATGGTAAATTGCAATAGACTTAACTGTTGTTTGCATGCATATTAACCACAGTTAGAAAAAAAATCCACCTAATTTCATTGCCACAGGCAAGCCTTGGATATTCTAAGCTGAATCAATGTGGTAAAGTGTTTTTTATTTTCCTATTAATTAATTTACACAAGATAAGCTCATTACTTTTGTGGTTTGTTTGGTGTGACGTCACCTTGGAATTCTAGACGTCAGGTTCTCGTTTTACAAGAAAATTTGAGAGATTTTCCAAATCTCCTTCCATGGAGTGGCTGCCATTTATAAAGTCGGGTTCTAGCTTGTTCATGGGGACCTAAGCATCTTCTGAGCACAATTTATAAAGGCAAGTGAAGGGACTGCTTAAATTGTAAATGCAGTACCAGGATCTGATGACGTGTGAATGCAGTAACCAGGTATTTATGGATTACATAGATGATAAGTTGCAGCAACTATCTGCACAAAGTGCTTCTTCTTAAAAAGAAACACATGCAAGCAGGGGGATAGAGGAACGGCAGTAATGCCTATGTGTGAGCATTCTTCATGACAGCAAACAGCGCATGGTGCATGACCCTTGACTTCCAGAACCCACCCATTAAGTGTCTCTCAAAACTTTCCACATCTCTGGGCTTTCTTACATGACATCCAGTTATAACCAATAATTTCAGTGTAATTTATTGGTATTTTATATGTGAAAACAACTCCAAGTAGTTCATGGCTGTGAGGTAGAGGAGCTGGGGACTTTAGTTTGTGCACCGTATCACTCTAAAAGCATGCCTCCCTTATGACTAAGCAAAATGGGTTGAGTACCGTACATAAAGAATAAAGAAATGCTACTAAATGCACAAAGCAAAATAAGTTGCTCCTTTTCCAATAACATTTATTGTACATAATCACCTAGAGAGACACAAAAGATGGATTAACCTGCACAGAAAATTTTTTTCTTGCATGCATACTGCTGCCAAGATTCCTTAACCTCATGTAACATTTCTAAAAAAAATAGGGCAATGGCAAAATACAAGTAGTTGCATGTTATTTTCTGCAAGAAAGTTTATGCAAATCATATTAGCTTACACAGCACATTTTGACTGACAAGGGGGAGGGGGAATTGGCACATTCTATTGAATTCAAATGAAATTGAGATCAATAGAACATTCCAGAATGACCATTTTTCATATTCAATCCCAAAAACTGCAGAGCATGACATTGCAGAATGACAGAAATATGGCTTTGTGGTTAGTTGTAGTGAAATTTCAAATATTTTGTCTCAGACCATATCAGCGCCTTGTAGGCAGCGGTTGGTTGCCTCACAACATGGCTGTGGTCAGCAATCATTGACAAGTAAAACTCGCTGTTGCTCCAATCGTGGGGCTGAAACAGAACGGTGGAAAGTATGCAACGAAACTGGGACTGTAGTAAAAATATAATACTGCTGAAGGGAAGTAATGCTTGGTAATAGACAATTTTAAGAATGCTACTTCATATTTTACACACATTTAGAGTGAACTTTTTTTTTTATTTAACTAATTTTATTCAACTTTAAAACCACCCTTCAGACTTTTCAGTAAAATCACTCAATTGTTATTTTATAAAGGCAAAGTCTGTTCTCCCAGAAACAAGTTGCAAGTCCATAGTGATATCTACGGACCTGGTCAGAGTTGTTTTGCGTACATTCATTTTTATTCTTGTTCATTTTGTCTCGTTACTCACGTTCTCATTGAAATTACTGCAAGGCAGATAGATTTATAGTGGGCCTGATTTAGCTAGTTAGCCCCACTGGCAGCAGTGTATGAGACATGAAATATGATCAGCCAGTGGCAATTCTAGCATGAACTGACATGAAGAGAAGAGAATTGGACCATATATGTTTGTGAAAAGAACCTACCTGTTTTGTTTGCTTGGTTTCACAAATAGGTGCCACAAATCCCATATGTGGAACAAACGTCCAGAAAACTGCAAAACAGCCAAAAAAACAGAGTTCCTTTAAAAGCCCACCTGCTTAGTGAGTTGCCTTTAACTAGAACACTGATCAATATATTTGATCAGTGGTGATTTTGATGATGGTACTTAACAAAATGTAATGTTAATTGCTTGTTTCATAATTGTTTATTGTGTTTTGGTCTCTTTATCATGTAACATACTTTGAACTGGCTTGTTGCTGAAATGTGCTATGCAAATAAACTCCACTTGTACAACTAGTGTAAAAATAAAAATACATATTGTGATTTCATACTTGTGTCGAGCCAAAGAAAAAAAAAAAAGTGTTCTTTTAGGGGATTTCACAAAAAGAAGAACGTTTTCAGAAATCTATAGTCATTCTTCAAGTCTCCGTTCAGTTCTGTCTGTTGGTAATTTAGAATTGAGATTAGAACTGATCTAATCCAGACCAGATTTAGTATAGTAATGAACACAAACTTCAAGTTAGTTACCTTAATACCAATCAGTAGTGTATGTTCATATTTTCTTAAAGTACTGTGCTTAGAGTCTCCACAAAACAAAAGTGCCTCAATCTTATTTACTGAAGACTCCATTTTTTGTTGTTTGTTTTCTTTTGCAAGAAAGTGTGCCTCCCACTCGGGACACCTGTGTCCCATATTACGCATTTAAAAAAGTGGCACTGTGCTCATGCATTAAGCAGAGAGAAATTGCTGTGGTAAGATGCAGTTATGACTTAGATTTGGACAGGAAGCTAAGCAGATTTGTGTCAGTTAGAGCTCTGAGTTCAATCATAGTCACTGTTATAACTTGCAGTAGGTTCACCATCCATGTCAACACACAACCTGGCTCATGGGGCGTCAAAGTCGAACTCTGGCTCAAGCATCGAAGTTTAAACCGTGAAGTGGCTCAAAAGTTTCTGAATTTATACAGAAATGTGTCAAAGTTTTATCATTATACTGTACTTGCTGTGACTTAGATTCACTCCAAGCAGAATAAGCAGTTTCTCTCCACCTTCTTACTGATAAATTTTGAATACCTGCGAAAATTCAGACTTATTCAACAAGTGGTATTTGTCTTTAATATTTAATGGGGTTTTTTTGTGTGTGTTTCTCTCTGTTTCACTTTAAGGATCTTCCTGAACCAACAGAAATACAACATTCCCATTCTGCCTCCGAAGCGTCCTGCATTCACCTGTTTTGGTGACACATACCTCTCTGCGTGAAACCTCGTCATCCTCCCCCATTTCTCACCAAACCTCTGTTTGTGTGCATTTTTGAACCTTACAGATTGGGCAAGCTTCTTGTTTACTTTCCCTTGCGAAGCATCAGCTGCAGCTCTCAGACGAATCCCGGCAATTACTGTAATCAGCCGAGTGACATGCTTGTGTGGAGTTACTGCGGTTTGCAAATACTGTGAGAAAATATATTTATACATAAAAGGCTTCGCTCTCAGCTGCGGGATCTCTTGAGCAGCAATTGAGATGTTTTTGCCTGAATGTGTTTGTACTATGGAGGTAGAAATAGATGAGGGTTGCCTCCTTGTCTGTGCTTTCACCTTTCTCCTTGCGTCAGTATGGGTTTTTGAAGGCATGTAAAGTGAGAAAACACGTAAAAACAGGATGTTTGGCTTCAGGGAAAAAAAGGAGGGGAAGAAACCCAGAAGTACAAAGGTCATGTTCAAACACTGGAAGCACAACAGAGCAGACAGATAACTCCTGACTAAGGTGACCTGCCCAAAACACAGCAAAAGTTCACCACCCTCCTCCATTAACAGCATCAGTAGCAAAACATGTCTATCTATCTGTGAGGTCAAAGACTTGCAACTTATGTCAACCTATTCCCAGCTTTGCAAATTAATTAACTAGGTTTGAACCATCTTATTAGTTATATGAAGATAAAAGCCTCCCAGGTCCTTGCTCAATGAGACCAGGTGTGATGAGAGCTTCTAAGATACTGATGTGTCAAAATTAAAAGCAGTAATTGGTCAAAGTTCAAAGAAGACTCCCTGCCCTGCTCTGAAAGGAGTAAACGTGGGTGATTTTGATCAGGATTCCTTCTGTGCATGTCACAGTGGGAGAAGACGAATAACTCTTTTTTTTTTTTTCCCTTTTTTTTTCTCCGAAGAGTTTTTGCGGCGCTAGTGGCTCGCATTTTTTTGACAGTGGGCAGACGGGGAGGAGGGCGGGGGGAGGGGGGGACATGCGGCGGGGGTCGCCGGGGCCGGGGGTTGAGTCCGCGACGTCTAAGTCAAGGGCTGGGGCCTCCAGGCGTGGGGCGTGCTAACCCCCTGCGCCACCACAGCACGCCCCAGACTAATAACTCTTTTTATAAATTTACTCATTCCTCTTGAAAATCTTGTATTTTGTCATGTTTTAACTGCCTACTCAAAACCTGCAACACTAAATTGCCATGGTAACACATGGTGTTGGTAATGTCATCCTGTGCAGATGTTGTCCTTCAGTATGGACAGGGATGATTGCCAGATTTGTTGAGAAGATTTATAGAGCCCAGTCCTGGGCGGACCTTAAGAAACCACTGATGTTCACCCACACTATTCTATGGATATGGAACTAGTTTGCAAAGAAGAATAGCCAACAAACAGACTTCTTAGAAAGCAACAGAACTTGCCAAACAACTGGGTTTCCATTGCAGCTATTATTCATAATTAATTGGATTCGACACTATAAGAGCAATTATCTTTATTCGTCTTGTGTTTTGTTTTAGTTTTTGTTAAGTCAGACTGACTCTGATTCTTTGACTCTGTACAGTCAATAAAAATTAATATTTAAAATATAAAAATTTTAAGGACCTTCGTGGGACTTGGAAAGCTGACGTTCTCCCACTCTTCTTGACAGAGACGTTAAACCTCAGTTTTTGTTATTTTCTTTCCTGGCAGAAGAAAAACATCTTCTTGTCCACACATCCTCATTCCCCGCTGAACAGCTGCATTTTGCCAGTTATCCTCCATTAGAAGTAGCTGACGCACAGGATGTGCCAATAGTAAACGCCGACAGGAAACATCATTCTTGTTTATCAACATCTAACTGGGATCACAGAGTCCAGAAAGGAGGACATGGATAAGCTTCAAATTCTTCCTTCAGACTGCCTTCTTTCATTATCTTCTGCAAGAAGACCAAAATTACAAAGAGGAAGAAAAAAACAAAGGATGAAATATATAAAACAAATCACAACATGCCCACTGTTGTGCATGAGGGAGGATCTATGATGTTGTTGGCCTGTTTCTTGACGAAAGTAACCTGATATCTTAGCAGGTTGTAAGCCGTCGCCTCCTTCCAGCTTCTTGATTATTTGGATTTTTGTTATTTTGTCAATGTTTGGAAAAATGTATTGCCAATCAAATAATTACCATAATCAGCCTTTTTATTTATTTTCAAAGCATATCAGTTATTGTGGAGGTCAAAACATATCTAAAACCAAACATCCATGAAAATTGAGTCACTCGCTTATATGAATGATGGCAGAACTTCTCTACTGAGACCATGTGAAAATCTGTCAAGGAAATCCCAAATTGACTGCAAATGAGCACAAGTACGCTCCAATGTTGTCTGTTTATTTTTAAAAAAACAAAAAAAAACAACCTATACATGCAGAGCATTTGTTTTAAGTGGATTTATGGGGCCAAAAACACCGGTTGGGCATAAATTAAAAGTAAAATGGATTTGTGGAGTTTGAATGCTTGGAATTATGTTTTGACCGCTACATAACTGAACAGTAGTTTTACACTCACAAGTAAAATATGTACTGATGTGGAAAAAGGTGAAACTTGCTATCACAATATTTTCCCCCAATATAAAAATATTGTAGAAACAATTGTTTGAAGTGAGGGGAAGGTATGAGTCCTATAATGTTGTCTTATAATGCTGATCAGAAGGGGAGCAGCAATTGCGACATCTAACCTTAATGCTGCCACAATTGTACTGTTCCAAATTAGAGTTTTTGTCACTAGTGGTCATTCACTGCACCGTGCATTTATAAAGATCTTAAATTACATGAACCTAAATATATTTTGGATTCTGTAACAATATCTCACGGATAATTTATAAACCTGAGAGACTAAATTTTTGCGCAAATAAATCTGTCAGGTTTCTACAATGTAAAAACAACAACAAAAAAGCAAACTTTTTCTTTGATTAAATATACAATTGTGATGGTGCCACAAGGAATCAAACTAACAAATGCTCTCCATCACTGATGTCACATAACAGTTTTACTTATTAAAGTTACCTTTTGCTTGCAGAACAGAAAACAACATTCAAACATCAGTCATTGACTAGAAAACATTAAGGTTGACCTCAACTTGACCTGTGAGGCTGCAGTCATGAATTTCAACATTTTTCTTGAGCTGAAACAGTGGCCAGTTTACTTACCTCCTGATAGCACACTATTACTACAGCGAGTCCCGCTTACTGGCTGCAGGCATCAGCAGCATATACACACAAAAAGGACCAGTCTGTGTATTTACAGTCTGTCTGCCCTTGGTTTTCTCTGCTTGTGACTGTGAATGCATTTGCATGTCTGTCCCCAAGCTTTCCCATATAGTCTGAAGCTAACTCATAGTAAAACAGTATAACTCTCCAGTGATAGTGCATGATTGGGTTCCATGCTACTACACTAAACATGTTTTTGTTTTATAAACTGTGAAGTCTGGAAGTCCTGACAGCTCATAACTGGGTGTGTTCTTGTTGACAGTCCTCAGAGCTGAGTAGCTGTGGACCTTAAACATGCTTGTCTGGCTTCCTGCGATGTGGTCTTTGTGTTTTGGGTCGTCTCCCCTGTCAAGCACAAACATTATACCTTTTGTGAACTCCTTACTCCCTGCCTCTAGAGGAAGGGAATGAGTCCTCAAAAGGCTGCAAAGAATATGACACCTTTAAATCCTAAGGCAAGCAACTCTAAACTAATACAAGCACAGGGTAACTATTCACTTCTTTGTGTTCTGTCCTTGCCAACTACATTAGTGTATCAAAATGTGTGTCCATCTCACAAACCCATGCACAAACCATTTACCCAAAACAGCAAAAAAGTACGGCCCAAATGTAAAGCCTACCAAGAAATGACCAAAGACATAGAATGACAGCTGAGGACATTAATAATGAGAGAATCAGCGAAGAAGTGGTAACTCTTCAGGAGCTACAGCTCAGGTGGGACAATCTGTTAACAAGACAGCTATTAATGGTTCACTCCACAAATCCGGCTTTCATAGAGTGGTCAGAAAACAACCATTGTAGAAAGAAAGCCAGACAAAATCCGGTTTGCTGTTTGTGATAAGCAATGTAGAGGATACAACAAACACACTGGGGGAATGTAACTTTTTGGACTACGTGCAAAATCCTCTATGTGAAGGAGGGTTTCCTAAGTGAAGGAAATCTAGGTCTGCACATTACCCTGAACACACCATCCTCACCATAGTTATGTATGGTAACGACATCATAATGTTGTGGGGTTGCTTTTCTTCAACAGAAACAAGGAAGCTGGTTCAAATGTCGATGGATATTGCTAAATACAGGAAAAGATCAAGCCTCCAGAATGACTTCTTATGTGTTTAAATTTTCTACTCAAAAAGCAGGCCTAAATCCCATTGAGAATCTGTGACCAGATTTAAACGTATTTGCAGATTTCCCTGTAATACAGCTGACTTTGAGATAATTACCAAAGAAGAATTGTCAAAAAGTGTCTGTATGTTGATGTCCAAAGCTGGTAAAGGCATGGCCCAAAATAGTGCAGTTAAAACTGGAATGGAAGGTTGATCTAAAGCAGCGCCGTCAAACTCGTTTTCGTTTTGTTGCCAAATCAAGTTCATAAATGCTCTTAAAGGGCCAGTTGTGCCTTAATGTATTGGTAAAATATGTTAAACTGTTAAGAACATTATTGAATTCTTAAAATCAAATAATATTGAACATCTTTTCAGTCCCTCCAGAATTTCACAATTGTTTTAGTGACTTTTTTTGCAGTAGAAATCAAAGTGCTTGTGGTACTAACTTGGAAATATTTGCGTTCATTTATGACGGTAAATGCGACTTTTTATTGCTCGCTGTATAGATTGTGGACTATAATCTGACATCAATTAAGGCAGCTGTTTAGTACAAATAAGAATGTTTTTGACAATTTTTGAGAAAAATCTTCAATAAGCTCCCAATTATTTATTAGCGCAAAAAAAGTGCGAGGATTTGTAAATTTCCACGACAATTTGCAAGAAACTGAAGGGACTGATTGGTATAATTTGACAGTACATTTTCAATCAAATCACTAGATTTGATTGAAAACATAATATTTAAGCAGACTTAATGTTTAGTCTAGAATATAGAGGGCCACGTAAAAAGCTACCATGGGCTGGATTTGGCCCCCGGGCCTTGAGTTTGACACATGTGATCTAAAGTATTGACTAATGCTTACAGAATTGAAATGAATAGCATACTTTTTGATTTTTATTTGTATATATTTTGAAAACCGTGTCATTTTTCTTCTACTTTACAGTGATGTTCTTTATGTAGACAAACTGTGAAATATATTCACAGGTAATGAGAGTGGAAATCATTTGAAGCCACAAACCTGCTGCAAGTTTAGTAACTTTTTCAGCTTAAGCACTTTTCGCACTAATTTTCAAAGCACAATCTGACAGTTTTCAGAAGAGGCTTTCTCATTTGTTAAACTTTAACTCTGACCTGTGAAGCATTCAGGCATATAAAAAGGCTGCCAACGTCTTTACACACACCCCAGTTTTTCTAGGAATTTGTCACAGCCGCAAACATAGGAACAGATGTGCATAAAAAAAATACAGTTCGGTTGGCAAGACACAACATGAACTTTATAGGAGGCATTAAATAACAGTGAATGTGATGTTTGCTGCTGTTCTGTTTTTATATAGTCTCCATAGACTCTCAACTTTTACTGCTTTGGGGTTTTGAGATCCAACAAGATGAGGGGAAAATCTGGAGTCTGTTCATGGTTACAAGTTCAATCAAAATGTCAAATAAGAATTAAACAGCTTACAGAATAAAAGTTTATTGTTAATACACTTGCAAATTTATTTACTAGCGCTTCTGGAGAATGAGAAAGCAGCTTAACAGTTCACAGAAGAAGCATTATGGTGCCTTAACAAGTTTCCTTGCTCTAATCTTAAAAACTACCTCAGACAATTTGTCTCGCTGCTCAGCCAGGACAGAAAGCATCCTCACACTCTCCCCCCAGGCTACTGACTCACATGTTGGTGCCTATTACTAACTAAAGATAAAATATTTCTTAATATTCACAATATTACAGTAACTGTTGTCTGGCCAGTAAACTTGTGACTGTTGTCATAAGAGGCTGTAATCAAAGGCTTAATGTATCTGTGGCGTATGCCTGAATAAAGACCTTGTATGAGTTTTTCAAGTTCTAAAAGAGAACCGAAAATTTGTTTTTAGTTGCAATGAGAGAGATCTTCAAGAATTGGATAAATCTCGTTTAACTGTAATCCAAACTGACCTAAAGCAAAGAATTTATGGGGGCTATTCTGATTAACATTGCCGACACAGTTCTGTTTATTTCCGAGCAATTGCAGCTTAATTATCTATTATTGCTATTCAACGATAAATGTGATAAAAAATTTCTTATATTGAGGGCAAACTTTGAACCCTGATAGGAAGGGACGTTCCAGGGCTTCAGTGGCTCCAGTACACCGGGGAACACTAATCTTTGTTTCTAGAACGGTTGATCCAGTGAAGACACTGATGAATCGTGACATTTCAGACTGGGCTGCCAGTCGATGGCATGCCTTTGCTCACCCGACAATGTTTCCTCTTTGGCTTAGAGCCACTCTACAGTGCAGACAACCTCGAGCACGAGATTTAAGCAACCCATGGCATTTAGCCAGCAGCTAACGGTTCTATCTTTTGCTTTAACCACAGATTGTAGAAAAGTTATCAAAATGACCACATATTCCTTATGATGCAAGGCCCTGGGTTTATGTACATGGTTCTTTCTTTCATCCATCTCTGTGTTGCCTTGTGATTAATTGCAACTTCTCACCCATTGGCTGCTGAACCTGGGAACCAGCACAACCCCAGCAACCATGGGTGATGAAGGGCTCTTTGGAAAAACCAGTGAAACAAACGTTTATCTATTTATTTTTTGCTAACTTTAGAAATGACTTTACCAACCTAGGCAGGCAGACAGCTGTTACTTTTGTTTTCTCCCAAAACGTAGTTATCTCCAACACCCATTTCTGTGAAGTCACTCAGTATGAAAGTGAAAGTGAGGTTAAAAACTTTTTACTTTATGAGCAGTGGTTCTGTATTTACCAGCTGCAGCTTGAATTAGCACTGAGTGAACACGCTAATATTCGCTAAGTGCGACATGCTCAGAATAGTAGTGTTAAAAACAGTTTTACAGAACAAAACTTCTCCAAACAAAAAGAAGAAACCAACCCACAGATGACAGCAGCCATAGGCACAATTTAGCAGTCTAAACAGCCACTGGCAGTATTGTTTCAGTCTCCCTTGGTGGGGCTGAGTGCCTTAGTAAAAACTAAGAAACTCAGATTAGGTTCCAGCAAAGCCTGTAGGGCAGCAATCCGTTTCAGCATTCAGTGACGCTATTATTCAGATTCTGACATTGCTCTGACAAGCTCTTTTGCTTTAGTGTAATAGATATATTTTGTAATTCCATGGAACATTTTGATGATAATGACTAAAATAATCGCATTGCATGTCCATACATTTCCAGAAAACCCAAGTTACTAAGAGTAGAAATAAGATTTTCTGAAGAAAAGGAGTATAACTCTTAACTCTTAAGAGCTATGAAACTAAAGTCACCACTTTGAATATGAGCACCAAGAATGGGAGAAAAACAAAAGAACTGCGACATATAAACATAAATCCAAAGATGGTTTAAGTGAAAAACGAAATATTAATGTGCAAAAAGTTCAATATATCGTCAGGTTGGAGCTAAAAGGACATGGAACAAAAAGAAGTAACAGGGCAACACACCGTCACTTATGATGGTGCAATATGATGCATGCAGAAGTAAAATAATTAAGAGGAGGAGTACACTTCATTCTACCCAATCATCTGTAATCCACACAAGCACACCATGTGTGTCTTTCCATGTGTAAAAACCATTTTCAACCAAGTCATTTCAAGATACTATTGCTGGATCTTTTGAATTTCATCAAAAGTTTTATCTCATTACCAGTGCCATCTTTGACTCTTTAAAATATAAATGACTTTCTGATCATAAATGTTAATCTCAAAATTGTCTTTGTAAGACTCTATACACGTACATTAATAGCTCTAAAAATTTATCCTTTTAGTAGGCTAGGAATTTCTATTTAAGACATGGTCTTTTCAATATGTCAAACTAACTGGTGGCTACTACTTCAGTGTAATTCGCAGCCAGAGATACCATCAATGTCCCTTTATATCGTCCTTGTAAAGCCTCTAGAAACTCCTGCTGTATCTGAACTGTCAATGGTGCCTCTAAAGCCAGAACACAGTGATTATGTTACATGGCTGGACAGAAGCAGCACTCAAACACAAGACCTCCCTTGTAACACAGGACAAAGACTGATTGTCGGTTAAATGCTTTGGCTATTCTAGGAATATTACTGTTACAGTGTAATGAACCTACATGAGTTTGTCAAGTCTCACTTCAAGAAAAAGATTCTTTTTTTTAGGAATAAGGATTTGCATTTTGAGCTAACCAGTTCTGCAGCTTAGTTTTACTCTTCATCCAGTTCATAGAAACCTGAAATCTATCATCAAAGTCTTTCATAGGTTATTTATGCAAGACTTTTGCGATGGAAGAACGAATTCCAACTTAAATGTGATTGCAGAGTTTAAGCCCAAGATACTGATAATCATCCATTTCACATCAAAAAAGGCAAAAGATGACCATGTTCATGATTTGGTGTAAAAATATAAATGGCAATGAGTCCTTTGGGGTCTAAAATGAAATCTGAAACAACTGTTTATCAAAGAAAGATTTCAAGGAATTTGCACATTTGTCCTGCTAGAATCCCAGTAAACAATTCGAGGAATACCTTCAAGCACTTCACTGGGCAAGTTTAAGCTTGAACTTGCTGAAATCTTTCATCTCTGAGACAGCACTGAGAAAGAATGAGCAAATGATCATTCTGGGAAGTTTTTGTCGAGTGCTTGAAGTTACTTTTACTGTTTAAATTAAAGTTTACACTTGCCAAGCTGTGTGTTCTGGATTAAAAGGAGCATCAAAACTGTTGTCAGCAACAACTTCAAAAGCAAGGCTCAGTGATGGTACGATGCTTCGCAGCCCTTCAGATGAAGACAGCATGAATGCTGCAACATAGCAAAGAGCAATGTGTGTTGCCTTCAAAACCTTTTTTTTTTCCAGGCATGCCTTGTGTTTAGCAGAAAATTCTGTTATTGACAATTGGCACTATACAGATAACATGAATTGAAAATGAACTCCAATCCATTATTCAATCCATTGTTCCAGTAGGAAACACGTACTGGAGCAACCTACCCATACTTGTGTTCCCAAATCTGAAATGTGTCATTTAAAGAGTTCTGAATTTGACCAAAAAAATCTCTAGCATCTTAAAGTGTGTTTGCAGGGAAAATGGAGCAAGATGGCACATTGAATGTATGATTACCAAAATGTTTTAACAGACAGAAATGTCAGCGTAAATGTAATAACATTGCTTAATTTCTATTTTTTCTCATTAAAGAATGCACTATAGCAAGAAACTTAGATTTTTTATAAAAATCTGAGTATATGCATAACTAATTGTGTTTATAGAATTTGCATTTAAAAGAAAAGTTGGATTTCTCTAGCGTTGCGTGAGCTATTGTCTCCCGTCATCCAGGTTCTACACTTGGAAACTCATGATGACAGACATTGAACAAATTACTGATTGTGCAAGTTTCCTTCCCATCAAGAGGCCTAGGTGGGTTGGGGAAGATGAAAACACAGCACAAACATAATACAATGGGACAAGGAAGCATATCTTTAGTTTCACATGGTCAAACCACTGTGCACGCCCACATTTGCTAAAAATATCCCATCACAAAGGGATGGCATATTTTATTATAGAACAAAGAGAACATATACACTTACTTTTACCTTAAATGCCAGTTTTATTTCTTAATTCCAAGAAAACTTAGAGTATTCGGTTTAAAAAGCTTAAAGTAAATTCTCTGAAATAACAAGATGAGTATTTCCTGTTTATGTCAGAAATGACTCTTACGTAAAAAATAAAATAAAATAAATAAAAATCCAACAATCTCTTAAACAATCTCTTAATCTCAGCCAGAAACCAAAAGAGTTTCTGTGTTCCAGCCTTGCAATATTTATCCAGCAGTTCAAGTTCAAGTCTTTCCAAGATCCCCCTACAGATCAGCCCATCTTTGGAGACTGCTGGTCACAAAATAACACATGTGTTAATGCATCCACAGTGGCTAATCTGTTATCAGATGTGTCGTTTCCGTTGTCTTATCTGGACTGCCAGAAAATGCGGAAGTCGAAATCCCAACAGAGTTTTCACCAGAGACCACCATCATGGTCCCTTAGCAGCTTTGTTGTGCCCAGGGGGGTATCGCTAAACATCCGTTAGGCTACAACAAATAGTTTTGCAATATTTGGAAAAGATTAATTGTATTTCAGTAAATATTAAGGGAAATAGGACATTTTCTCAGTATCTTATCTTCTGGCTGCTCATGTTAAGTGAACACAGTCAAACTTCCTGATTTACAGAGGAGAAATGATTGTTGTTTTGTGTTGTTCAACATGCTCAAATGTCTAACTTAATTTCTTATCTACTAATCTTACGATCCACAGCCTACAACAACAACAACCCAGCCAGCAGCAGCTTCACGCATGTGTGACTTATTTGCAGCCCAGCTCCAAAGAATGATCATCTCCTGCTCTGACTAGATCTTGGAAGAACTGTTAGTAGTTTATTTTTTCACAAGTTGTCATAATACTTGCTGAGACAGAGTTGCAAAGTTGGAACATAAATATCCGTAAGCGAACTTGCTACCTTATTAATTAAATGCATGAAATGCTGTAAAATACACCAATGGCTTAAGTTTTAACATGCATTGCTAATAATATTTGCCTTGGCCACTATGCACTGGATGCAACTCAGAAATTAGCCAGAAGGATGGTATAGACGGACAAAGAGGACGCAGCAGGTATGACTTTTATGTTATATGTAATGAGATGTAAGTGAAAAACTTAATTACATGAATAGAGAGATTACTGTTCCTGATCAAGTGGTGAGATGAAACATTTTTCAAGGCACACCCTGAAAACATCCCAATGAGCATGAACATTTGATTACTAAATCATAGTTTGGCTAAAAATACAGCAAAACTGTATAAATAAATCAAATGTTTTGAAATTACATGAAATATGTGCTGATATGAACCTTGTGTTAGATAAAGTTAATGGAAATATTTACACTGGAACTTTCCTAAAATGCTTTTTTCCTTCTTATATACTCATAAACTTCATATACATAAAAACACGTTTTTATGATTGCAACTGGAAACCTAAACAGATCCTTGTAAAGCTTCATTTCTATAAAGCTCTTTGCATGCAAGTCTAACATGGGAAAATCTCAAATTTAAAGCTGTTTAATCATGTCCAATCCTCCCCATGTGAAACACCAATTGGTTTGTGAATGGGATGAGCTACTAGGGTTTTGAAACCTCAGCACAGGGATCAACCAGCAGTCCAATCATTCCTGGGATTCTTCTTTCTGTCAGGAATCGCTGTGATCTCGGATGTCTGGCTCGCTTTATTCCAGTTTGTTCCTATCTGGAATTTGCTTTCAAGTGCTGGGCATGCTGGCAGTCCAAATGATCACTACCTTATCTATACATTTTTTTTTAAAACAGAATTATTTTTTTAATCTTATTTCCAGGTCATTTATGACTATTGGTTTTATATTAAAACTTTTAGTTTAGAAAGTGTGATTAATAATTGCTTTTCTAATGCCATATTCTGGTTACATATAGATAAGAAAAATGTAATTTTTGACAAATGAAATATCATAAAATCACATTCATTAATAACATGGCCTTGTTTATTTATTTATTTATTTATTTTCATTTTTGTGAATACTTTTTCCACAATATTAAAAACACAAACTTGTGGAAGACGGTGTTTCCGTCAAATTAAGCCAGAACTAAACTTTGAGCTGTTGGCAGCATCATGCAGTGAGAATGCCATATTTCAATTTTGACAGGAAAAAAATCTAAATGTTGACACTTTATCTAATTAAAAATAATAATAAAAAAATATATAGGTTCCAAATTTAATTGCATGGACTGGAGCTGCAAAGTATTTTAAAAAATGCAACATCATTTTGAAGTAGATAAGTTTTTTCTCTCTCTCTCTCCAGCTTAATGTGCTATAAAAGAAAGAAAGATAGGAAGGAGAGAAAAACAGCCTTTTTGCACATTAATAATATCTTTGGTATGTTCAAAGAACAAGTTAGCACTTGCGGTTCGAGTGCCTGTAGCACAGAACTCCTTTGATATTATGTCCCATCATCAGAAATGCAGTGTTTTGCCAAGGAAAGCATGTGTAAGCACAATGGCCACTCATTTTTAACTTTCAGTCCACTCAGCAAATCTTCCCTATGCATTTCTTTTCTCATCAAAGCGGCACATGGCAGACATACAGCAAAGTCCCTACCATTCTTTTCTTTGGCAACAATTTTCTAGCATAGTCTGATTTAATGACTATGCTAGAAAATTTCCATTAAAGAGAGATGCTCTCCATCTTTTGCCTCATTAACGACGACCGGCTCGTTAATGAGGCAATGAAGTCTCCAAACTGCTTCAGACCAGGCACCCTGGTGCCATTGTCTCTCTTCACTCCCAGATGGGACCGTCTCTTTGCAGAGAAACACGCTCAGGGCTCCCATTAGTCGTTATCGTGAGTTAAAATTTTTCGCGAAAGTAAAATGTTCGTTTTTGTGCCGCATCTGTATCTTATTTTGAAGGGATATGTAAACGTTACCATAGCGACCAGAGTCAGAGCGCGTTGGGGCAGTGGAGAGACGAGATGAGAGGAGTGGAGCTTGTGAGTTTTAGGTCTGGTTCACACGGCAGGATTGAAGGATCCAAACCTCTGTGACCACAGAGCCGATAAAAGTCCAACCCACCACACACGAACCGATTCCACTCACGAACATCCCGATTCCAGAAGAAAATCCAGTAAAACCCCCATCAAATCATACGTGACTTATAATCAAACACGGATGACGATGTAGAAGCAATAGTGATAGTTTGTGGACTCATAAAACACTTAACAAAAAGATAAAAGGATTTATGGATAAAAGACGACCTGTTTATATCTTATCAAAAAATATTTCTTTTTACCAACCTTTTGAGTTTGCTTTTTTTTTTTTTCTTTTTTCCATCTTTTTTTTTATTTCAAGATTTTAAAAAAACAGCGTCAGTTTGATTATAAGAAATTTTAACAGTTTGAAACTTTCATTGTTCAAGTTTTATTATTCTTTTAAATTTACCATGAAACTTCAGAGTGTTGCGCTTTTTGGATTTGTGCTGCCTGTCAGATTTTCTGACAGGCAGAAATAAACATTGCAATAATAAACATTGTTTTATTATTCAAGTTGGGTTATTTTTTGTCGTATTTACTTGAAGAAGTAAATGCATCTTCAATAGCAGAAATGTTTAGCTTTTTAAAAGTTTGTCCAGAAAGTGACTCAACAGCAGAACCTTAGGAGCCAGTTGTTTTTAAGGCGGGGCCAGTGCCTAATCAGCTCCTCCCATTGGATCTACCACGATATTAACTAATTTCTAATGGTGCAAATATTGTTTTATTAGTCCTGATAATTGATATAGCTAGATACTTTATTGCAGTGCATTGTATTATTAGGGCAATAAGAGACACTATTATATTCTACAATAAATAACTATACGTGGATATTTCATTTAGACAGGGAAAACGTTCAGATAGTGGTTTTTCTATCTAAATTCGTAAAACTAAATTTGTTTCATTTGATTATGGTGCAGTTTTGAGCAGTGTCACATACCTAAGTGTGTTTTTGTTGTTTCTGCGAGCTGTGCACCTGTGCACAAACTTCAAACCAGTAGCAGCACCAGGAGTGTTTGACCTCCCTCGGCTTGGGGCGGGTCTCCGCAACTCCACCCTCCGCTGCTCTCTGCTTTTAGGTCGCATTTGGCCGCCGGATGCGCACGTGGGAGCATATGCAACAAGTGAATGAGTTGGCACGCGCGCTCTGTCCGGCTTTTTAAACTTTTTTTTTTTTTTTTTTTGCCCCGCTGATTTGTCTGTCTCGAGACAGATGCTGTCAGCTGCCGCGCGCTCCTCTGTCTGTTCCCAGCTCTGTCGCAACGAAGGAGAAACTCTCGTGAGCTTCAACTTTTTAGAGTTTCTGAGAATGAGCTTCGCATAACGTCGACATTTTCTTTATCTACCCCCTTCCTCTTGTGTTTGCCCCGCTCTACTGCATAGAAGTATGGTAGATAAAGGCCCCTTGCTGACTTCTGCCATCATCTTCTACCTCTCCATTGGGGCAGCGATATTTCAGGTCCTGGAGGAGCCCAACTGGAAGGAGGCTGTGAAGCAGTATAGGAAGCAGAAGGAGAAAATACTTGAGGACTACCCTTGCCTGTCCAAAGATGACCTGGACAAAATATTAGAGGTATGTTATTTATATTGGTTATCAGAGAAGTAGCTGTTTATAACTTATCTCTGCTTGGTTGCAACAAAATGAATGGGCGTGCTCTCATAGAGGGGTGACAGGATGAGTCTCTGCTGGTTTGTAAAGCTTTCACTGGAAACTAACAGAGCTCCTGAG
The DNA here is from genome assembly GCA_903066825.1 of Alfaro cultratus. Lineage (NCBI taxonomy): Eukaryota > Metazoa > Chordata > Actinopteri > Cyprinodontiformes > Poeciliidae > Alfaro > Alfaro cultratus. Next base: position 49,107 of record CAEFZX010030858.1, on the reverse strand, counting down.
GAATGAGCTGCTGCAAGGCTGAGGGTCAACACACCCTCCGAAGAGGCGCCTCATGGCCTGAATTCTCTCCAGCACTAAAACTTTTAGACGTTGCCTTATCTCCCTGTCGCTGAATGATAAGTCATTTATGACATGCAGCTCCCAGCTGACTGATGCAAATTTTCTCTCCTTTGTCTGGAGGAGTCATTGTTCCAATGGAGTTTACACTTCTCACAGTTTTAGTTCTGGTTTTTGTGGGCCCTGTGCTGGAGTCTTTCAGCCAGCAGATACTGAATTTATGAGGAATTTTTTTATTTTATTTTTTTCATGATTTTTGGTTGACATATAATTTTTTTTTCTTTGAAATCCCAGAACTTTACATTTATTTCAGATGTTCAAACATGGCAATAGTTTCTCTTTCTCAGGTTCTTTGCAGCTTAACTAATTTATTTGGGGAAAGTGCTGGCTTTTCCTCTCATTTTCCAATCCCAGAGACATGTCTGAACCTGTGCCCCCTTTTTGGGTCCAGTGTCAGGGGGATTTATTATCCTCCCCATCCCCCCTTCTGTCTCTCCTCTTTGTGTGCTGGTGGGGGGATTGAAAAGGGATATGCCCATGAACTCCCCCCCTATTCATAACAAATCTGCTTGTGAATGAAATCAGCGGAGTAATCTGGTCGGATGATTTTGGAAATTTCCCATTTTGGCAATTGATTATGAAACTCAACCATAAGTAGGAGTAAACTAAAACACTTTGTTCTCATGCACGGCAAAAAAAGACTACATAAAGTCATGTGTGCGGCTTCATGGCACATTGAAAAGATCATATCATGTTACTCGTTAGGCATTTCACTCAGTTTTTTGGGGGGGGTTTTCTCACAGCCGTGCAGATAGCGGTTGCCGTTTACCAAAACACCTGCTGCAAATGTGCTGGTTTAGGTTTCCCTAAAGATTGTTGTAATTTGGCAGAGGTTGTTAGATTTCCATGATGGAAACTTTGTAAGCAGTTAAAACTTATAAAGCAGCTCAACAAGGAAGGCGACACTCGTAAAAGTCAGTCCTCTCTGCTTTATTAACAAGAAGTTTACTATTAACCACAGGCATCCTTGCAGTGGGCACAGTTCACAGATTGGGTTTTATAACCCATCAGCGTTGGTGCTTGAGAGGCGTTTATGAAGTACGATGAGGGTGCTGTTGAGCAGATTCGTTATCTCTACTACATTAAGCCCTCTTCAGTGTTATACACTAGAATCCTTTTTTCCCTTTTTACCCCCTCATTTTTCTCAATTGCAAAAAGAAAAGCCTGAAGAACTGGGAAGTTTAAAGCATAAAAGTACACCTCTAAGACCTGCACAATGCTTACATGCACATTTGTACGTCAGTTGTAAAAATGTGTTATACATTTGATTTCTCTGAGTGAAGTGTCCTCTTCATGAACTAGAAACTTTGGCAAAGATACAGCCTATACCTGAAACCCTATTTGTTTCCTGATATTGTTGTGAATTGTAAACATGCACACAAAACTTTGTGACCGACTTCCAATCCGTGGTCTTCATCTCTCTTGGACCTGTTGATACCAGTTTTAGCAGAGTATAATTTTTCTTTAAGAACAAAACTGTATTCAAAATATTTGACGGATAACTGATTAAATTACTTGAAACTGACATCCTAAGCCATCTTTAATATTTTTGCAATGGTGATCAGCAACCCAAAATAGTCTCCATTTGTATTTCCTTGTGCAGGAAAATTAAACTTCAGTCCTGAAGGACCAGTGTCCTGCAACTGATATGCTTTGGTGAACTTAAGCAGAGAAACATCTAGAAGCTAGAGAACATTGATTCTAGAGAATTGGAGTTTGACACTTCTGCCTCGATGTAGATATTTAACTTTGAAATTTCCAGAAGCTAGCTAACATTTCTAAATCTAGCTATCACCCATGTCAGACAAAAAAGCTCCAAAGGATAACTGGTTAACTATTCTTTGTTCAATCTTCCTGCTATCTCCTGAAATTCTTTCTCTCACACACACACACACACACACATCTTTAATAAACCACAAAAACATTGTGTGTTTTTAAAAACTCTTCTTAGATCACAGATGATTTCTTGGTACGTCTCAAGTGACTGTCAAACAGAGCTGGGAGTGAAAGAAATGTAGCATGTGGCATCTCTAATACCAACTTTAAACTTTTTTCCCTTCACCTCAGCTTGTGTTTCGATGCATTAACCTCCCTAATTTTAAACACGAGATGAGGCAGATAATTCAGTTTAACCATTTTAACCATTTTTTGAGTCAAGCAGGATTTCAACACCCAACAATCACATGTTTGTGGCAAACATCTTTTTGCTGAAATACGGGGGAAATGATCAGACAGGAATGAAGTGGTGCAGAGTTTTGAGGAAGAGCTTTATGTCTTGTGACCTGGATCTTGAGTTGTTTTCTAACAGGAAATTGTATCCTTTCTTATTTCCAAAGTAGAATGAATGTAGATGCCACCCTTAAGATATTTATTTGTTAGAGCTCTCCCAAAGGGATGTGTTCATTTAATCTTTTCAATCAGGTTCTCAATTCCTCCTTTAAATGTCTGGAAAGATTGGCCAGTAATTAAAGTTTAATTAGTTTAACTACAGTATTGATTGCCTTAAAAAAAAACTGAAGAATTTAAACCAGTACCATGATTCATAGCAACTACAGATGTTCAGTTTTAAGAAGTCCTTTCACTGACAACTTTCTTCTTTTATTATATCAAATAAAAAAGATGTGAAGGGTTTTTCTTTCTTGATCAATGAAGCCATAGTCCTGATTATTGTTAGTGTTAGCGCACTGAGTGGTGTGTATACTTGGATGCTGTTTATAACCCAATTATGGGAATTAATTCATATTGACATGGAGGAGCTTAAGTGACTCTTTTGTTTGTAACTCTGTAAATCTACAAACAGCTGCTGCTGCGTTGCAGTTGGAAGTGGAAAAGTACAGAGCAACTGGAGCAGCTTGCTCTGCAACCAGCTGTCTTGGTAACCTTTTTTTATATCTTGTTTCATTTTTATCTCCCCCAACTGTGTGTCAGGCTGTCATAGAGTGACAGAGGATGATTAGTCAGTCAGGGTGACAGAAAACCAATCCGCAGAATAAATAGGAGAATCCTACTTTACAATTTTGATTTGAAACTTTCTTTGAATACTCTGGAAATCAGTCTTAAGGTTGGTACGCGATTCTCATAATTGTGAAAATTGCATCTGTTTTCTTTCTTTTTTTTTGCTTATTTGCCCATATATAGATGTCCTTCTGAGCAACACAAATAGACTGTAAAGGTGTGTGGATCTTCTCTTCTGTTGAGGAAGAAATGACCTGACCTTTTTATGGTCATTTTAACCCTGGTCTGCTCTGTGAGGAAGAGAAGCACCTCTTGTTGGTATTTGTCCTGTCAGCTCACAAACTCCTTTTAAAGTGCTGCAGACTGACTGCCAGCATAAGCCCCACTGTGTTTTATAAATTCAGCAGTTTTTCTCGGGAAGTCAGCAATCATCACTTCCTTATCTGGCAAGAAAAGTGTCATCATGTTTGACTTTCCCTTATTAGGTTAAAATTAGGTGCAAAGCTAAAAACACACTAGCACAGAAAGACCACAGATGTGATACACGGCTAACGTTACCTAAACCGCATGCTGTAGAAAATGTAGATCCTTGACTTTAGTTTGATATTCCCAAAAAGTCCCCAGTAGTAAGAACCCAACATGTACAGAAAGCAAGAGAAACTTTCTTTTATCCACTGATAGTCCTGCTCTCTTTTGCAGTCTGAATGATCCCCACATCTGCGTTTTTCTCCTTCTTAAATATTTCTGATATGAAAAGTAGCTCATTTTATCTTCACTAAAGAGTTATTTTGTCCAGCTGTACATGGAAGTACCTTGGTATGGGAGATTCACTGGTTGTGTGTGTTGTCAGCTGGCCAGTCACATGTTGGGACTGATAAAGCTGGAAGGTCAATTTCACATGCGCTCAACTGGTTCCAAATTATTTTATAACATTTCAAAGATACCACAGATAATGGTTAAAAAGTCATTGTCCTATGAAATGGTGTCTAAGACCTACAAAAAGTGCCTAAAAAGCATTTAATCAAGACCACACAAAATGCGGTCTGTGTTGGATCATTACTGTACAGTATTTTGAGTTGTTTTAAGTTCCACAGCTGTGTTAGCCTCGGATCCAGTGAGGTTCTTTTACTATTTATACTAAAACTGGAACACTTTAAGGTCAAATGACATTACACAGATCACTGTTTACTCTAGCCCCTTGTTTATATAATGTAACCTGCTCCACAGTGCTGAATGGACTCTCGGATTTTCTTTCAAGTTATGTCTGATCACGTCATCATCTATGTTTATTTATCTGGTGCCAAAAATGATTTTACCTTATGAATATTTTTTAAAGCAAACACTGTTGTGACATGCAAATCCATCAAATTCTTATTAATTTAAAGTCTGTCTTGACATAAACTTGATGAACACAAAGCCTCAACATTCCAACATAGAAGCTTTGTTTTTCATGCCAAAGAATTGCTCCCCTTTGTCTGGTAATTACAGGGCAGAGATGTCACAGACCTGTTATTATTAAACAACCAGGCTTCTTCCAGCGTGTTGGAGCTTATGTGAATTTTGCTAATGTGTGCACATTTCCTCAGCTACCAGTACACCAGGACAGGGGAGACCTCGGGGCAATGCATTGTCCCAACACACATGGTCCGGTGTTTGCTTATTCCCAAAAGGGGGAAAGTCCAGTTTTTGTTTTGGCAGCTCAAGGACATGTATGGTCAAGAATGATTGATTAGGAGCTGTTCGCCTCAAGCTGTGGTTATGGCAGTATGACATGCATGGAGTATTTTGAAGACAACTTTCTTGAGACTTCTTTCTTGACATTCGTCATTGTGCAACTGAAGTTTAGAGGATGTGGCACTTGCTTTCCTGTTTCGTAATGATGAAATAAGCAGCATCCCTTGTTTCTGTTGGTTAATTCCCTGGAGATGATAAAACAAATTACATCTTCACTTATCAGATTTATCAGACTCCTTTGATCTTAGCTGAATTAAAATTTTTAAATTCACCAATGTTTATTTACAAGGTTGATGATATTATGTTTACAAACCAACTCTCATTCAGTCTAATTCAATCTAATTCTATAAGGTTCTATTCTATGCAGTTTCTTAACTATGTTGTTTTCTTTTGTCTGCAGGTAGTGTCTGATGCTGCAGGCCAAGGGGTCACCATAACTGGCAGTAAGACGTTTAACAACTGGAACTGGCCAAATGCTGTCATCTTTGCTGCTACAGTCATCACCACCATCGGTATGTGTGATTTATCATAAAATCCAATCAGTGTTTTTTTAGAAGCAGATAAAATGACATTTCAATTTTAGGAAATTTTTTGCACCAACGTCTGATGCCGTCTGTCGTTATTTGCATAATTTTGAATTGGCACCTGGGTCTCTTGTAGTTTACAATTATAGCTTCAGACAGAATTTCACAAGGGAGTGTAACAGAGAAATCAAGCTTACACTGGACAATGAGATATTAAAGAATGCTAAAATGGGTGTATTACAAGAAAAATGGAGGCAGCTTTACCAACCTGAGAGGTATTTAATCACTCTACCATCTGATAAATATAGCTAATTTGCACATAATGCTAAAACAAACTGTAGGAGGAATGAAGGTCAAAAAAGATAACCAAATTAAATGTAAGACTATCGATCCATCCATCCATCCATTTTTTGTACACCCTAGTGGGCTCGGGAGGGGTGCTGGTGCTTTTCTCCAGAACGTTTCAGGCAAGAGGCAGGTTACACCCTGGACAGGTTGCCAGTCCATCGTAGATGTTAGACTATTGAATTGAAATTTTTATGTATGTTTTATTTCAGAAATTGGCTCATTAAATTATTAAAAGTAAACCAATTCTCTAGAATGAATTTATTAGATTTATTTATTGATTCGTGGCATTTTTGCCACCTGATAAATGTAATGCATTCTTGGCTTTTTGTCTTTCTTTTTTTTTTTTTTTTTTTTTTTATGATAAAATCTAATTTGCGAGTTCTGGTGTCTGCTGTTCGACATGTCTGTCTAATTTCCTGTTTTAAGCTCATTTTATTTTTTTATTTAATTCTTTAAAGGATATGGAAACATCGCCCCTAAAACCTCAGAAGGCCGGGTATTTTGCATCTTCTATGGGCTTTTTGGGGTGCCCCTTTGTCTTACCTGGATCAGTGAGCTGGGCAAGTTTTTTGGTGGCAGAGCAAAGCACCTGGGACAGTTTCTAACCAAAAAGGGGTTTTCATTGGTAAGTTGTTTTTACTTTTAGTTCTTCACTCCTTTAGGAAACATCTGGTTTTCCCCCTATATAAATATTTGTTTTATTTTCCAGAGAAAAGCCCAGTTTACCTGCACAGCCATTTTTCTTCTCTGGGGTGTGCTGGTCCATTTAGTCCTTCCGCCTTTTGTGTTCATGTCCCAGGAGGGCTGGACGTACATCGAAGGGTTGTACTTCTCTTTCGTCACCTTGACCACAATTGGTTTTGGGGACTTGGTTGCAGGTGAGCAGATAACTGAAACAATAAAAAATAGGTTAGAGTTTCTTTTTCTTAAAAAAGTCTATAAAATGTCCTAAGCACAGTAACCCTAATTTTAGACCTTAAAAGTGTAGGCTGTAAATGACGTTCAGTTAGGTTTGATCATTCATGGCTTCTTTGATCAATTGCTCTTTCTTAAGTGAAGAGCTGTACTGGAAGTGTTCATTAACGGTTGTGAGAAAACTAATCACAGCCGTGTCATACATTAGATAAAAAGATCTTATAGTTTTAAATTTAACCTAACTTTTTCTTTTTCACCTGTTACACAGAGAAATATTAACATTTTCTCTATTTCTGTAGGTGTGGAGCCAAATAAAGAGTATCCAACTCTGTACCGTTACTTTGTGGAAGTCTGGATTTATCTGGGGCTTGCCTGGCTGTCCTTGTTCTTCAACTGGAAAGTGCGGATGTTGATTGAAGCCCACAAGGCTTTCAAGAAACGTCGCAAGCTGCGCAAGCTATCCCTTGAAGAGATGCGCCATTACAAAGAATCTCACAAAGCTTCTCTTCGTTTGCCGCCCACTCCCAACGATGTGAACATTTTCAGCTTCTTGTCCAAGAAGAAGGAGGGGTACAATGACTTAATAAAGCAGATTGGTAGTAAAAATGAAGGTAATCACAGGACCAGTGACTCCGGCAAGAAAGTCAAAGACATAAGTCGCTCCCAGAGTTGCAATGATGCTCCCGAATTCAATGGTCACACCATTCTCAGCCTGGACCGTTCACCACGCCAAAAGAGACGCTACAGTTTCAGCGACCGTGTTACCGTCGCCTTTTCAAAGTCCAGAAATTACCTGCTGGGCTCAGATAATGGTTTATTGCTAACAGAAGATCAGGGGGAGGGTGACCCAGAACAAGACCAAAACCAAATGTACGAGAACCAACTCGACAAAGACGTTGATGTAGAAAGCAAGGCCGCTGGAGACTGTGGGGCAGGAGGTCGGCGGACGTGGGACTCTAAAGAGTACCATCCTCTAACCATTCAGAATGCAAACATAACTTTCATAGATGAAGACAACTTTCTGAGCAGTAACTTGGAGGAGCTGGATGACGAGGACGCAGATGATGACTCTAAGGCAAAAGTCTCTATCACAACATGTGATGAAAACATTGAAGCCAATTCCAGGGAGGATCAGAGTTCTGAATGCGACGGGTCCGTTTTTACAAGTGACGGTTCGGAACATGGCCACTCCTATGAGAAGCTCGTGGAGGAATACGCGAAGGAAGACAACACAGAATCTTGAGCTGTGAAAGCTGACCAACTTGGTCGAGAAATCTCGATGGTCCTCCAGTGTCGGCTGGAAGTATTTGTATTCCAATGTGAAGCATCCAAGTGCATATCAAACATCTGAGATCAACTTTGAAATGGACAATCAAACTCCACACTAATAAAGAACAATAGAGCATGAGTTGTAACCTCATGAGGAGTCAACGTCTGCTCAATTAATGACTTTCTTTTTTCAGTCGGTTTGAAGAAAAATCACATTATTTTGACATATTCAAACCAGCAGCAGTTGTTTGTGAGTGATTTTTATTCCTGCTCATAGCCTGAAGTTATATGTGGAAATTGGTTTGATTTCCCATAGTTTCAACTATTTCTCTTCACCATATTGGTGCTTTTAAAGATATTTATTGACATGAAGGACAGTGTAGCGTTTGAGTTGCCATGTGGGTTTATGCATCTGCTGTTGCACAATTTCAGTCATATCAGGGTGTATGAAAGTCCACTCCGGGGCAGACTTGCTTTTACAACCTGAGCCAAACTTTTGTCTTAAAATTAAGGGGTGAAGGAAAAATTTTACTTTTTTTTTTTTGTATTTCATTTATTAAGGTAAGCTCTTGATCTTGTCAGAAATTGGTGTTTATATTATGAGCAACCCAACTGTGATGTCTTCCATCTGAGCCCTTACACCAACCGAGAGAGAAAATTATTATAAACAGTAATAAAATGCAAGCCGAGTTGATCCTCCTTGAACACTTTTTTTTGCCGTTTCTGCTCTGCTGCCGTCTGCAACCCAGATGACAGCTTTGCAACTTCAGCACTTGTAATTTTTTGTGCTTAACAGGGGATAAAGCTTTCACAGCAGCAACATTCTTATGTGCTGTGTCTGTAACATTCTTTGAATTGATTGTGTTTGCCATGTAAATATTGGCCAGGAGCCAGTCAGTAGCCACAAAGCCAGACCCGCTTGGGACGTGGCCTTGCTGCTTGTGTTTGCCTTTGGGGGACTTGCACCAACGTGAACAAATGAAGTGCTGCTCTTGACAGGCAGCTAATGTTAACTCGTGGCAAATTAATAAACTCTTTACGTATGTCCTTCATATCGGTGCTCCCCATAAGAGTCATTTGAGCACGAAACCGAGATCTCAAGCATCTCCGGTTTTCAGTCTTGCGGGCCTTTTGCACACAATATCTTGCACAAAGATTAAAAATGGTGTTAGTTGGAATGGTAAAAAAGCAGCAATCTTATGAGGGGTTCTTTAGGAGTCTTTTTTTTGTTGAATTCAAGCCAAATTTGTTGAACAAGATTCTTGTAATAAGTGGTCATATTTCAGGGTTGATTTTATTTTCCATGTGAACACGTCAAATGCACGTTCTGACTAATATTACTGCCTCATTATGTGAATAACCTTAAATCCACTGCAAAGCAGAGGATGCACAAAACGGAACATCTTTTGAATGTATTCTGAGCAACTCACTGAACAGTTGTTTTTCACACATGGTGGCATTTGTTTTTCTTTCTCTGGTAAATTTTATCACAGTCCCACCATTTTTTGTTTCCCTTATGTGAACAATCTTTTTTCACTGGTTGTCTTTGCAGCAAGGTACTGCTTTGGACTGAATTGCAAAAAATATATCTAAGATTAGATATTTTCTCTCCATTGTGTTAAACTCCAGTATAATTGTCTGTGTAGTTCTGTGTATTTTTTATGGTTAAATTATTTGTATTTGTAAGTTTGTACATAATTTTCATGAAAACTGCATATTTCTTGTAAAATAAACTTGCGTCAAATATTTTCTTTTTCCCTACTTGCAGTGTTTCCATAATCTGTTAGTTCACATTTTCACAGCAGCTTAATATATCCCAAGTTTATCTTAAGTTTATATGTAGAAACTCATCGATCTGTAAAATATTGCATAACAAAAACAACCTCTGCACATGTCTTAAAATCAGTTTATTGCCCATCCTGAGTTAATGTTTGAAAAATTTTAGTCACAGAAGGACACAAATATGGACAGGCAAACCAGTGGAAAATTTTAACAGGCTGAAATCTAAGTACTGAAAGTTTGCATGCCTTTCTTAGAGTTCTTGAAAATGCAAAAAATAACTGGTAAACATGCTGGAACATTTATTTAATTAAAGAATAAATGCCTTTCTAGTGGAAATGCAATTAGATAAGACTCTATTTTGGGGAAGTGAGTTCCCCACAATTTTAGGGAACTGGCACTGTTCCCTAAACAGGCTAGAACTCCCTCCACCTGAAGGGCCCATTTGTAACTGCAGCCTATCCGATATGTAGTAATGAGATGTTTGAATGCCGAGACACTATAAAAGATCAAGTGAAATTAATTACAAATAAAAATACCTGCAGCAAAACAAAATGAAACCATGACTAGCAACCCTTCCTTCATGAGTTGTGGAGGGGGTTGAAAGCTGAAAAATGTAGAAATCAAAGCATTTATATGACTGTTCTGGGAATCTCAAATGATCCTTTCTATGCAATTGTTTTACTTTGAAAATGAAGATTTGCTAAAAGGTGTTGGTTGAATTCTCTAAATTATATAAAATCTGAGAACAGTTTCAGACAACATGCTTAATAACTTATTTTCTGCTGATTCTGGCAGCATTTGCTGTAACTGCTAAAGACATCAGACAGCCTGTGTTTGGCAACTATTGTCATCTAAACAGTCACTGGAGTTGTCAGGATATCATGTCTTCATGTTGGCACGCACATTTCATTTTTAGAACCAGAACAGGATAGCCTTTTGTTCTTAAGATTAAAAGAAAGTAAATCTTGCAATAATAATAAAATAAATTAATTAGCATAATATCTGAGAAGTGTGGCAAACTTTTGTATTGTATAGCAGTTGTTCCAGTTATAGCATGGTTACAGCTTAGCTTTTCCTGCTAATAAAAAAGCATCCACACAGCATAATCCAGCTACCATAATGTTCTCTCTACTTTGTTATTATGGACAACTTTGTGTTACAACTTTTTGTCTATATTACAAAATCTGTATAAAATACAAAGATTTGTGTCACGTGACTGCACTGTCTGGAAGCTTTTGCAAGGCACTGTATCAATCCAATGGAATGGCATTGGAATGAATTAAAATGCATTTTTAAATCTGTAGAATTAAAATATTGCTCAGAAAAGAACATAATCATAGGTCAAACTAAATATTTTGCAAGTGAGGGCCTGACAGTTTTACATAACACCTGAAAGTTCAAACGTGAATTCATCCACCATTAATGATTGCCTTTTTGGGATCCTATTATATGTCCTTGAAAATTTGTGTCCATATTATTATTATTGGAATGCATCTAATCTGTCTTGTCATACTGACAGTCATCATTATCTGCCTTTATGGATATTGCAGGTCAATCTTGAAGATACATCCAAGCCCAAAAAAAGAAAAGAAACTGGGGCAGGAGGAGAACCTTTAACCTATGTTAAAGGTTCTCCTCCTGCCCCAGTTTCTTTTGTTGTTTTTTTTAATCCAGATGTTTTTGGTAAAGTGGCATCCTGAAATGGAAGAGTGACATAAAAATATTAATAGTTGTGTTTTTGGGAAGTATTTATTAAATAAAAAGTCAAGTGTAGACACTGAAAACTGTATTTTAGTTTACTTAAATATTCAAATTTTTCATTTGAAGAGAAACTTCTGATAATTTACCTGTTTCCATTTCGTTCCTATTAATATTTCCATTCTGTAATTGGGTCCTTACCAACTGGATCTTAGTTTATTTCTATTGCTAATAGTTTAAAATCTCATGTTGGCTTTAATTTACATATTATTCCCATTCATGTAGCTTGCTACTTTCATTAATTGTTGTTCTAACACCATGTTTAAACTTGAAGGATGAAATTTGGCATTTTTTGTCTTTTGATCAAAGCAAGATAACTAATAGTTTCCCTCTGTTGGTGTGTTTATTAATGGTGAAAAGCTACATGGTAAGTAGTCAAAGGCTCCTTATCAGACATGATAAAGTTGTGCACCATTTGCTAAAAAGAAAAGACAACAAGATAGTATGAAAAAGATCTGATCTGTTTTTGTTTTTACTTCAAATATTTATCATATCATTAAGAGATTGTAATCATTTGCTGTATGATTTATAAAATTAGAAGCATTGAGGTTAGAACTCTAAAAATGAACACTGCCAAAGGGAATAATTTCATTGTTGTTCATCATCCAATGAAGAGAAAAAATAAATAAATTGGTCATTATGATCTGGAATATGCACGCCATATTACCTGTATACTTTAGATCCTTTTGTTCCAAGTAATAATGTGAACTCATCACGATTTTGATGGCTGCTGAGCCAAGCTAAAGATGGGATCCAATCTGAAAATATGCTGAATGTGGTGGAAACCAGAACATCTCCTGTTACTGTGGGATTCCAGGCACAACATTTATCAGCAATCTGTGACTCGCAGCATGACCCATTACGTGCAAATAAGGGACTATCAAATGACTTTGAAATTTTGAATCATAAGTTTATAAGAATTCTGCAGTTAAGATTTTTTCTGAAAATACATTTAAGACACTTAGGATTTAAGCTTTTACACTTTGGCTGCTCCTTCGCTGACCTGAAGCTGGACAAGTTTAGTCTGATTTTATATCAGACAGTGGGAATAAGGTTCTGTGTCTTATTTAGTGTATGTAAATATAAAAAGGAATACATGTATTAGGGAAAATATCTGAAAAATAAAAAGCTGAAATTACCTGGTTGCCTGAATGTGCACACCCTTAAATGACTTTAATAAACCACATTTTATTCCAGTTTCAAGAGTCTGCATTAGTTCTTAACTGGAAGCATTTTTTTGTTAATCTAATTTGACAATTTGGAACCTCTATTGCATTATTCATCTAGAAAGGTTACCAATAACCAAAACAATCTCAGTGTACAACGGTATCAATCAGGAAAAGCATTCACTGCATTGTATATAACAAACGCAATCAACAGAAACAAGAGAAAATATGAAACAACACTTACAAAGTTACAAAAACTGGACCTTTCTCCAAAAATGATGAAATGATGAGCATGGTCAGGGAGGCTGCCAACAGACCAGCAGCAACACTGAAGGAGTTTTCAGAAATTTCCAACAAGAATTATCAATTGACACTGGCATCATAGTAAATCTGAATCACCATCATCCAATTTAAAGACTGACAATAAATGGAAAGGTTTGGAATTGCCTTGCCAGAGTCCATAGCTTAAATTGGCAGATCTGTTAAGTCATTTAAAGAGACAAGAGATGTTCTCACAATGAAAGAATTGGAGAACTTTTCTAAGGCAGAGTGAGAAAATATTGTCAGGTTAAGATGTGGGAGGCGGACAAATTATCTCTTAAGATTGAATGCTGAAATTGAGTCAGAAGGTACTTTAGAGAAGTACTACGGACATGGGACCAGGTCATTTCACCTTTTTTGACATTTGCTGTGTGCTCCTTGACTGGTTCTGTATGAGCCTGATTAAAGAAAGATTAAAAGAGACATTCAAAATATTAGAAATCTTCCCGTAAAACAATCCCAGAGCCTTGATCGTTAAGGAGTGCTTTATATGGATATTTTTAATGAGACCCGTAATGACTGAAAGTTTCAGAACAACTCTAGTTTCACCTTAAAATAATCTGAGACAGTTTCTGTGATCAGACTTGAAGAGACAATTGAAATATTTCTTTTAAATAATAAGCTTGTAGAGGGAATGACACACGTTTGTTTTTCTGGCTTTTAAAGGCCTCATATTACTCTGCAATAGCCACAAATGTAACAGGAGCAAAGAATCTTGTTTCTACAGCTTCACAACATTTCCAACAAATTTAACATGTCAGCAGTGATTATTTTGTTTGGTTGCAGGATTTACATCAGGGTCAGAGATTTAGAGATACTGTTCCTACTCTTCTTTGTGATAGCATCTTGTCTATCACTAAAACTGCAATAAAATTTGCTAACTTTGCAATATTATGTAAAAATTGTTCAGTTCCTTAACATTCAAACATGACCTGGCAGTTACTTCAAGATCAGAGATCATATTTTATTTGCCATAAAACATTTACATGTGAACTTTGGATCCAATGTTACCCCAAGCACAACACTGATAATAAGGTTTCATATTGGAAAAAAAAAAAAACCACAGATACTAAATGGATAATAGGGAAGGCAAACTTAAATTACAGGTGCAAATAAATTATAGATCATGCTTGAAAGCAGAAAAATCAGCAACCTAGGGGCAACATGGAAAATTGAGCCAAAGTGTGATGAGCTGCTGAAATATTGCACGCACGTGCCGAACGGGAAAGTACAGCCAGTAATCATGAACCAAAGGGAGAACATCATCTCACCACCACATGTGACAATAGTCCAAAAAACAAACTTCCTGACGGTTTTATTTTAAATTCCTACTTTTGATTGTCGGTGCATCAAAGCTTTACTCCAAATGTGTTTTCACTGGGGAGTGTCTGCACTGTTCACTTGGCAGGGACTGGTTATGTAATCTGTTACCTAAAAAGAAAACCATCCTCTTTCTACCCCTTCCTTTAAAATTTCTGCAAGACTGTAGGAAGACAACAAGGTGTTCTTCAGTGCTTGTTTTTACACAGGTGAAATCATAACTTGAAGAATTTAATCACAAACTCTATGCACCGCTATTTGTTAGATTTATTAGGCAAAAGTGTTTACATCTTTTGAATGTTAAATTTTTTATGAAACACCCATCAACATAAGTCTATTTTTTAGGATTTAACTAGGAAAATCCTAAAATCCAATACAAAGTTGTGTATAATTGCGAAGTACTCATAATGGATACAAGAATAGTTTTAAAATGGTGACATGTTGGACCATCAGTGAACATCAATTTTCAGATCTTGCTGCGGATTCTCAAGTAAACATTGGTGTAGATTTGACCTTTTAACATTATATGTTTTGAAATGTATCCCCAGAGAATTATTCTGTTGTTTCACAACGGAGATGGTGTGTCCTAGCCTAGGTGATGTGCAGTGATAATTTCCCCCCACACAGTGTTTTGTATGTGGGACAAAAAGTAAATTTTTTGGCACATCTAACCAGAGTTGTCTCTTCTACATGTCCCATTATTTCCCTACACAGCTCGTGAAAATATACAAGTGTGGCAGATAGAAAAGATGTGGTCACATTTTAAAAAGGTTTCTTAGTATTGCAATATGAAGTATTTCCACCTGCATGTTGGTGTGTTTTTGAACACCAAAAAGTTTAAAGTCTTCATGGACTTTGTCATTTCAGCTTTAATACTTATCTTTTTAGGTGTGGTCCTCTTTACAGTCAACAGGAAGAATATGCTATTTAACTCGTTAAAGTGATAAAGACATTTTACAGCCAATGCAGCAGCACCATAGTGATGCCCTGTCAGCTTATTTAACCTGTTTAGCAGAAATAACTGTTGTATTGCTGCATTTCTCAAACCTGCAACACAAACATGACTTATTTTAGCTTTTAATCCAACATAGAGTTTTTTTTTTCACTGTACTTTCCCAAAAGCCAAATTGGTATACTGTAGTGCATGACAAATAGTTTTTCATACCTGAGCAGTGTAATCTCAGCAGCTCCTCTTGAATTATCTGATGAGTGTTCTTCTTGCTTGGCCTGTTCTTATAGGGTGGAAAGCTGTTTCTCAGTAGCTTAAACTTCTCCACATCTTTCTCCCTGTCCCGTCTGCTGTGCTATTTGGTCTTCATTCTGTCTACTAATTGAGCAGCTTCTCTAGGCAATTGGTTGCACTGGAATTTATTTGAGGCAATCACATTCAAGAGGGCTGAAAACAAATGACCTCTCTACTACACTCAAACTAAATGTGTTTTATTTGTAAAAAAAACAAAAAAAAACATAAAAAAACCCAAATATCTTTTTTCTGTCACTTTACACTAATGTGCTAGTTTACGTTGGTCTATCACATGAGTACATTGAAGATACGTGCATTGAAGATTGTGAGTAAAATGCAACAAATTGCGCAAAAGTTGAAGGGTATAAACACCTTTACGAGGCCCCGTATGTTTTTAGTCTACCTGGATCCTTCTGACGTCACATCTTCTTGTCTGGAAACCTGCAAAATAAAACCCAAGGTCTTTTAACTCCCAGTAAGTTTGAACAAATCAATGCCATCCCTTTTTGTGTACCAGTGATGCATCTATCTTGCAACCAAGCATGCCAACTCGTTTTCTTGTCAACAAAGGAAGAGGGGGAACCAGATGGAGAGTTGTTGCCTCGGCCCTTAAAACAGAAGAAACGTCAACAGTTCAATAAGCAGCGGCACAGGATGAGGAAACGTGACGAGCCCAAGGACCTCTCTGACACCCAATTGTTTCCTGAGTTTCTGTGTCCGGCCTTCCGCATCGGAAACTTTTGGGCACCCCCCAGAGGGTGTGTGTGTTTGTGTGGTCGTGTGTACTCTCAGTGCATGTGTGTGTTTGTGTGTGTTTTCTCTGGATGCGAGAGCTACGTAGGTTTGTAAACGAATACATAAGGACTACACTGGCAGGTTGCCTATTGCTTTTTTAAGAAAGGATGGGAAAGAAAGATGTGGAGCAGTGTTTAACAATACCAAAAGCAGCTGCTCATGTTTACAACATTAGGTTCTCAGGACGGAAAGTAGTAACAGTGACCTTTGAATCACAAAGCGCAACATGCTTCTTTGTGGGGTTACGAAAGTCCAAACTTCACATTAGAAGAGTTCTTTTGTGTTCTTCAAAGACATCTGCACAAAATATCATGCGCCATTAGGTAAGGCACCATGGGATCAACATTATAAGACATAGCACTCGAACATCTCTAGATGCATGTCCTCATTAAAACACTTTGGCATTAAATATTGCTGCCAAGACTCCGCTCAAGTGATTAACTGAATTATCCAAACAAACAAGTTTGTTAAAAATATTTTTAAAACCCTGCTTTAACACTTCCAAACAGTGTCACATATATTGTGTGGCACAATAGGAAAATCAAAAGAAATATTTTTATTAGCTTTTTCAAAATAATAAAGGCTCTTATATTAATTTACCCATGTAATTTGTCAATATCAAGTTAGAAATTGATTCTTTGAAAAACTGTTGGGTTCGTGAAAGTGTGAAGCAAACTGTTGAGCAACAGTGTAACTGAGTTCATTAATTAACAACTCAATTTTGACAGTCTCAATAGGTAATCTTCTAAGTGGCTAATTCTGTGAAAAAGGGTTGTTTTATTTTTATAACTTTTTTTCCCCCATCATGTGCCTCATTTTATTTTGAATTTTGTTTTGAATTGAACTCTGGTCAATAAAGACTTTGTTTTCTCTGTGAACATAAACACAGGCATAAGTAAGCAGCTAATGTTTCTAGTCAAGTCAAGGATAAATTAGCAAGTGGATAAATTAGCCCGTGTCATTGTGATCTGGGTAGATGTAATGGTCAGTATTATACAATAACATATCATTATTACAATTATTATTTATTTCTTTTTTTGGAGTAATATTAGTAATGCTTGGTCAGGAATGCATAGGCTCTAAAATTAATTATGGCTGTAGTTTTTAAATATTTTCAATTTGTGCTGATAATTAAAAAGCACATGAGTTAATAAATTTGGTCTTTTGATCTAACAAATAAAACCTTATTGAAGAGTATGTTTTTGGTTATTGGTCAATGGTCCCAAATAAAATACAAATGACTTCATGCATGTCTTTGTATGCATAAAGACATGCATAGCACAGGACTGGATGGCAGGTTACTTATCCTTCAGATGAATATTAGAAGAATATTTAGTCTTATGTCTGATAATCTGAGAGAAATGATTTAATGAAAATGGATGATTTGAAAATGTATCACCAAAAAGCACAAACCGAGCAAGAACACATTCAACATACAAAAATCAGCACCGGGAAGTAAATGAATAGTTCCTTCATTTACTGCACAAGGTTAGGAAACAATACCAGTGAACTTGCAACAATTCATAGTTAGCCCAACATTTCCAAGAGAGGACCATTTTCTTTTGTTTTGCACATTTATGTAAGCAAAATTAAAATAGTAAATCAGCAGAGACGATTTTTCAATTCCTTCTTTTTATTAAAAAAAGTTAAAAAAAAAATTTAAAAAAAAGAAAGAAAAAAATAATTGAATTTGCAAGCCTGCAAAATCGGTGTTCTTCCGCCCTCTAGAGGAGAAATGCAAACCTCTCAGTCAATGGGAACTGAAACGCAAACCATTTCAGTTTCCATGGACACGTGTATACAGTGACATTTATCTGAGTACGATTTTGAAGCAAGATTTTCTTTTAGAAATAGTTATCATACTTACTGCTACTTGAAAATTGATTCTTGTTAAACATTTCATAGATACACAAGGCCTACTCGGCAACCTCCTATACTGAACTCGTTGCAGTTACATTTGTCTGAGTAGAAAGTAGAAAATAAATAATAATTAAAAAACAAAACCAAAAAAAAAACAACATTTTCTTTGAATTAATTAATAGCTAATTCTAGTAGTCACTGAATATAATCGATGGACCTGGAAAAACTTTGAAAAACTTTGAAACTTCAGATCTGAAACAAGATTAAGTCGTTTTTATTATTTACCACTAAGTTCTAGACATTTTCTCGACCAGCCTGTGTGTTTTGACATTTAATGTACAGACAAGCATTTCTCATGAACGTTTTATTTTGAAAATCTCCTACACAGCCCCAACCCGGAAACAGAAAAGTGTTGTTATGCTAATGATGTGTCATCAACAGATTTGGGTGGGAGCAGTAGATAATGGGCAAAATAAACCCAGCGGACAGTTATTGATATTTGTCTAAGGGCTTGTGCAAGTTTAATACGGAGCATTGTGTAGCTAACAAACTGTCATAAAGTTAAATTTGGAGACGTAAGTTGACAAAAGCAGCGCTTCTCTTCTGAACTGTTAGCAGGGAAGCTAACTGACTCTTCCTCGACTTCTTTTCGGTTCCTGACAGGACAGGACGGCAGAGAGAGATGTCCTGCAGTTTGTTTGAGTTTTGTCGGCTCCAAGAGCTCAAAACAGTCCGGGACTTCTTGTTCCAGAGCCAGAGTAAAGAGTCAGTAGAAGAGAAGACTCAAACAGGTGAGCTTACCTGTGCTAAATGTTGATGAAGATGCTCCAGCAGCAGTATATGGAGCACTGTTAGCTTAATGCAGCTACGAGGGAGCATGAATCCGAAATGTTCCCAAGGAAATGTTTGTCTTGATGGATATAATGACATAGGTTCGATTGTTTTGTTAAATACCGAGGAATATCTGAAATAATGGAGCCTGGTATATGTGTGGTTCATCCAGATGCTACCAGCGTCCTAACACAGGAAAACATGGCCCTCCTTTATACAGCTCCGAGCTTTATGCTGATGTCTCATAGAGATCCTGTGACTTTTAATATTCTCTACATAAGAAACTATTACTAATTGCAGTTCTTCAAAGAAATATGTCATGCAACGAGAGATTTCGCTGTAAACAAAGAACACAATCAAATTGAATTTATGAAAACTATTGTAGATTGTTTGAAGCTTCTATTCTGTCATGTTAATCTTTTAAGTTTTCTCGCTCTAAATGTGAACATGTGACTCCATTGAGAGTTTTTCTGTTTATTACTGTTAAGTTATTGCTTTGAATTGATTGCTGGATAATCCAGACTTGAGATCATCTCTCATGTTTCTCAGCAGAAAACGAGCTTTCCTGGGATACCTCTGACTGGGAATCGGGATGGGATAACGATGAAAATAAGGAGGAAGATTCTGCTTCTTCCACCAAGGTATGTGGATTTTTTTGTCTCTGTTTCGCTCTTATGTATTTGGGTGCAAAATGTCCAGAAAAAAACCGAGACATAGAGGGAGTAAATGTTAATTATTTAAAGAGTAATAACTGAAAGTGTTTGAAATTGCACACAGAAACACAAATTCTCTGTAACCATCACTATATCAGATTGTATTCTCCTTCATGTCCAAACACCGGCTGTCCTCTGCAGGCAGAGGAGGAGCCATCAGGACAGAACCACCCATGGCTTCAAGACTGCGTTGTGTCCTTGTCGCCCTGCGCCGACCTTCTCGTTGTGGCTCGAGAACAGAAAGCTGCTTTCCTCTCAGGTCAGAAATTAAAACTATCACACAAACACAGTTCTCTGTAGTCTCTGTATTGGGAGCTCTGTAATTTAATTGCAAGCTTTGGTTTCTTCCAGCAAAGTGGCGCACAAGTGACAGTGGCAGAGAAGAGATGACCTTGGCGGTGACCTGGAGTGGACACCTCAGCACAGAAGAAGGGTGAGTAAAGGTCAAAACTCTGACTACAGATCAGCTGATGACAGGAGAAGTAATAGTAATCCACAGTGTAATGTGTTTCTCTTCAGAGAGAGTGTCAGCAGTGTCATCGCTATCCCCCTGGCCAGTCAGAAGAGGTGAGAATTACCTACTTGCAAGTTGTAGAAGAACGTTATGACCATATCATAACCGCATATTTCTGGACTACAGGAGCTCCACAGGGAGACCAGACTGGACCTGCATAGTTGTGGGCTTCACATCTGGTTATGTCCGCTTCTACACAGAGGTACTCTTTAGTTTCTGCGTCCCCAACTCCTGTAGTCACAGACAGTCTGGTTAACAGTGTTTTTTCCTGTTGTGTTATCAAATCAGAGCGGGGTTCTTCTCCTGGCCCAGCTGCTACACGTGGACTCTGTTCTGAGGCTCAAATGTCGCACCTACGAGATCCCTCGTCATCCTGGAGTAACTGAGCAGGTAAAAAGGAAACTCAAATGCATCAGTCGTAGCTGACACGTTTCACAATCCCGGGGTTGAAGTGTTAGTTTTGAGCTAATGGATAATCTCCCTCTGCAGCACGAGGAGCTCAGCATCCTTTATCCTGCCGCTCTGGTCACCATTGACGGCTTCAGCCTCTTTCAGTCGCTGCGGGCCTGCAGGAACCAGGTGGCGAGAGGTACAGCTGCTTTACTTATTACGCGTAGCAGGGAGGCCTCTCATGTGGTGCTAATTGTTCCTCAGAGATAATCGCAGATGTGTTTTTCTCTTGCTGGCTGGGTGGATATAGAGATTGCTACGAGACTTTCAGGTACAACTGAGGCATAACCGTTCTTTTAATGCATTCAGGTTAGCAGCTTTTTGCTATGTAGAGATCTGCTGTTGGGATTTTAGCTCATAGTGCTCTGAGGATCAGTGCAATGCAGATGTTTAGGGCCTCAGTTTATCTCCTTCAGCTTGCATCCTGTCTGAAGGAATCATTTTATTTATTAAGAAGGAGCTTGGTGCTGAAAGAAAGGTTTTGAGTGATTCTTGTATTTGGAGTCATGAAATACAGAAAAACTATGAGCGTGTGTTCACCTGCTGAGTGGTTAGCAGCTGTGAGTCTCCTAGCAAAGAAGCTTCTCCTCTGTGTTTTTGTATTAAACGGCAGAAGTTTTTCTTCTATTATGCCTTCTTTTAATAAAGCTTTGAGGGCTTTAAATGGAAGTGTGTTTAGAATAGAATAGAATAGAATTCAACTTTATTGTCATTGCACTGTCACAAGTACAAAGCAACGAAATGTAGTAAACATGCGGTAAATGTCGAGGGGTCCGGGAGTCGAACCCGCGACAGCCGCGTCGAGGACTCAAGACCTCCAAGTGTGGGTCGCGCTATCCCCTACGCCACCACAGCAGGCCATGTTTACCACACCATGTCGGTTATTAGAAATGTTTAAAGCATTGAACTGAAGGTGTTACTGTCTTTCACTGTGCAGCTGCAGCAGCAGGAAGTGATGTTGTCCCCCCTCCTCCTTTGGCCTACAAGAAGTGGGGTCTGCAGGAGATGGACACCATCGTGGATCACAGCAGTGTGGGTAAGATATATTTCATAACAGTTATGAGTTGATTGCTCACAATCTGTCTTTCTTTTCTGGATTGCTGTGCCTTCAAAATATTTAAACGAGTTCCTAAAGCATTTTAACTACAAACATAAGAGGCTCATGTAATTGTTCTCCTCTTGGTAAAGCTTGAACTTTTCCACATTTTCCAGTTAAAGTCCTGAACCTCAATGTACTTTATAGGATTTTATGGGACAAAGCAAAACAAATTAGAAGAAAAATGTGAATTTGAAGGAATCATTTCAATATCTTAAATTAAAATCTAAAAAGTGTGATCTGCTTTGGTATCTAGCTTTTCGAAGTTAGTACTTTGGGATATTTTTCTGTTTTTGTCACTTTTCTTTCTGCAAAATAATTCAGTCTCAGGTACATCGTCTCAGATACATCTTATGGAAATCCTTTGTGAATATCACATTTCATGACTCATCACAGATTCTTAATTGGAGTTAGGTATGAACTTTGAATGAGTCATTCTGTATCTGATTTGATCTTGCTGTAAGCTTAAAGTTGTTTTCCTAGTAGGTGAAATTCCTCTCTAGTCTTAAGACTTTTCCTTCATCGATCAGATTTCCCTCCTTGATCAATCTGTTTTTATCTCCATCTATCTTCCCATCAAAGCTGACAAGCTTCTATTACAGTGATGAAATATTCCTACATTTCAGTATTCTGCTCTACTTTGTGTTGGTGACTTTAACTGTACAATTTCTTCTGTCCTCTGGTTGCAGGTGTGATGACGCTGTGTGTGTTTGACCAAATGAAGAATGCGTCCATCTTGGGGGGGTTCCATGCATCAGTCAAGGGGAGCCCCCCTGCCATGAGCCAGTTTGTGACTGTAGGGTCTGGGCCATATTCTGGATTTTACTACGCAGTGGAGGTGTGTGTGAGGAGAGTAAATAAGCGTTAAAGCTGTGTAATTGTCTGTTCTGTGGAAAGCTGTATCCAACTCTGTGTGTCTGTAGGGAAACTCTCAGCCTCTCCTGTCCCACGTGGCTCTGGCTGTGGCCAGCAAACTCACCTCAGCCCTCTTCAACGCTGCCAGGTTCGGAGATCTGCAAGAAACATTGGCATCAAAACTGAACAAAAAGAATCCTGACACAATGAAGTAGTGAGAAAATGAGTCACAAGGCAAAAATAAGTCAGTGTAGATAGTGTCCAGAATATGAATTTCAAAAATAAAGAGCGTGTTTAGAAACACAAAATCATCAAGTTATAATATGATTCTGATTGGGTTGTCTTTATGAGTAGTAGGTTTTGCCACTTCTCCTGTTTCTAATAGTGCTTTAATTATCTCCTCTGTTTGTCGTATTGTTTTTCTCTTGCCGTTCTGCTCTCAGTGGGTGGTTAGGGTGGAACAAGAGCAAGAATGAAGAGGAAGCAGCTCAGAAACAGAAACCTAAAGTGGAGCCGGCGACCCCCTTAGGGATCAGGTACTGTTCATGATATCTGGATGCTAGCGGAATCATTTTGATATTTCATTAGTTAGTCCTTAAAACTGACAACCTGGACTTCCAGATTTGGTCTGCCAGATTCCCGGCGCCACGGTGAGTCCATATGTCTGTCGCCTTGCAACACGCTTGCTGGAGTCACGGATGACTTTGGTAGAGTGACGCTGCTGGACTTGGCAAGGGGTGTCACCATCCGCATGTGGAAAGGTGAGAGGGGAGGCCCAACATGAAAGTGAATCAAGATGTTCTCCATTCCATCTTTAAGTGAACAAACGTGGCCATGTAAAGATGTTTATTTGGTCTGAATGACAGGCTACAGAGACGCCCAGCTGGGGTGGCTGCAAGTTCAGGAGGAGCGTGGTGATCGGGAATTCTCGCCCTCTGCCTCCCTCCCCAGACGCCACGCCCTCTTCCTCATCATCTACGCCCCCCGCAGGGGGATCCTGGAGGTGTGGGCCATGCAGCGGGGTCCTCGAGTCGGTGCATTCACTGTAGGCAAACACTGCAGGTACACTTTATCTGTTTACTTCAACCAAATCTGAGCTTAAAGTAGATGTGACATCGATTTATTACTCTTTTTTTTTTTTTTTTTTAATGTGTGGACTTGATTTTCTGTTAGGCTGCTTTATGCCGGCTACCATCTGATGGGAGTAAACAGTGTGACCAGTCAGGGCTGGCAGCTCCACACGCAGCAGGTGTGTCTCCTGGATCCCACCACCGGAGCTCTGAGGACCATCAACATCCCCTTTCATCTGGCCCTCAGGTTGGAACAAAGCAGGGCTGTTGATCAGATGTCGCAAAGAGATATCAGCTACTATCTGAACACGTACACGTCACATTAGTCAATGATGTTGGAGATCTTCTCAATCTATCACAGCTTAAGAAGATCTACAACTTAGTCGATTTCTCTAATGTTAAGCTGTGACAGCTTACCCTGTCAGCCTTCTCGGTCTCTTTATTTCAGTGACAAAAAGAATGAACGTGCCAGAGACATGCACCTGCTGAAGAGACTGAGCATCGTGCTGAAGACCAGAGACATGGACTCTGGTAATAGACACGTGACTGAGAGAAGAGTGAAGACCCAGAGAGGCTGAACTGTTCCTCACATGGTTTCTGTCTGGTTGGTTTGCAGATTCCTTGGAGAGAGAAGCAAAAGGTGTCTTGTTGGAAATCAAACATCCTGCCATTAAGAAGCAGGTTTGTAGATTAAAAAATTAAAGTGTAATCAAATGATTATTTATATTTTTTATAGTTATTATCCTTAATCTTCTCTCTGGATTCCCTTCAGGCTTTGGAGTCTCTGCTGTCAAACAGGAACGCTCCAGTCTCTTGTCTAACTAACGTTACTAGTGCCTTATATGATGCTTTGAAGCAACAAGGTAGCTTGACAAACTTCCCTCTGAAGAAAGTGTTCTGTGAACAAATGGTAAAATTAAGCATATCTCAATTAAAATCTGTTTAAAATAAAGCAAAGCTTGTATTTCTGTCTGACAGATGCAGATGAAGTGGAAGCATCACTACTCCAGCTGTGCTCCTCCCAGTTGAAACTGCTTCAGCTCTACTCGGACATCCAGCAGTTGCAGTCGGCTGCAGACACAGAGGCCTGCTCTGGAAATGTCTGTGGAAAAACACCTGAACTACACCAAATGCATCGTTCCTGCACTCTAACTCGAGCTCCTTTCCCCTTCAGCAGGACTCCCTCGAAGGCATAGAAGAGGAGTTGTCTCGTGTCGGTCCCACCTTGCAGCGCTACGCACAGCTCAGCTCCAAACCCTCGGTGTCTTTTGCCCAGGACTCTCCTGACACGCCGCTGTGCGCTCAGGCTTTCCTCACTCAGCTGGAGTGTGCCGAGGACGGAGAGGTGAAGGTGAATCGCAGGTCGGATGCAGAGTGGAACCAGCTGGGTGAGAGTTTGAGGCTTTTACTCCTGAACAGACACGGTGTAATGAAAGGATGATAGAATAATCTCACTAATAAAATAAAAATTGGACATTTGTTTTATTTCTAATAACATTCGTCTTGAATAAACCGAGACAAATTACTACTAATTAATTATTATTAGTCACATTTATCAGTGTCATCCTTCTATGGTTTCCGTTTCCAGGTTCCATACTTAAAGTTTGAAAAATTTTACATAAATTAATAATGATGTATCTGATTTGGCTATTTAAATGGAGAAAATTGGACTAAGAATATGTGAAAACTACAGAGTTTTCACATGTAAAATATGTAGGATCCTATTTTAGGTAGTTTAAGATACATTTGTTAACCAATAGACACTTGTGATTGTTCAAAATCACAAGTGTTACACAAAGAGCCTTATTGTCAGGGAGTCCTGGTTGTTTTTAAGTCTCTGATTGGCTGGTCACCAGCAGATCAAGCTTATCATCTAACTTCTCAGTACATCATATTTTTAATGCAGCCTTTGTTGTTTGTTTTTTGCAGGAAATTTTATGTTTTGGGGCTGTTTATGTGGTAAAAGTCCCACCCATAAAGTGTGTGACACACTACAGCTGGCTGGCATCAGCCCACAGCAGCTACTGGTAAGATTATGTCCCACTGAAGGAGAAGTTAGAAATGTAAATGTCATTTACTTTTCCAGGGTTTGGTAATACCTGTTTTCTACACCTGTAGTCTTTGTTAATGAGTGTGTGGCTGCAAAGGGAGAAGGAAGTTCTTCAGAAGCCAGTGGAAACGGTCAGAAACCTGCACACACTGCTCATCACACTTAGCAACATGGACGGTTTGTGTTCTTATCAATGAGTCCAGGGGAAATAGCTTTAAGAAACAAAGGTGATATTTTTTCTTTCTTTTGTTTTTAGGTGCTGTCGAGGAGTCATGGGATCCACAGTCTGTCTCCCCATGGTGGCAGCAAGTCCGATTCACATGCATCCAGTCTCACAACGCTGCTGCCGCTTTACTTGCTGCTTTAGTCGCTCACCGCGCCGCCAAGGCGAGCATCACAAGCAGGGCTGACAGCAAGGTACAGCAACGCCCTGCCAATGTGAAAGCTGTGAGATTATGAGGCGTTCAGAGAAACACTCAGTGTTTGGGCTTTTCTCTGCTGGGTTACAGCTGCAGTCAGAGTGGGAGGCCGTGTCATTGGAGCTGGAGCAGTGGGTGGTGTGTGTCCGTCAGCTGGAGGACGTTCTGGTCCTGCAAGCTCTTCTGTTGGTGCCTTCTCCTCAGGGAACAGCAGGGGGAGCTGTAGTTCAGTGCTCCATCAAAACGCTGCAGGAGGGAGGCACAGGTGACACTCAGGAAGGGATAATGGAGTTTTTTTGTTGAATGATTTCCAGTAATTCCACTCATTCATGGTCTCATAAGAATATGTGAACTCAGAAGATTTAAGGCCTTATGAATGACAAGTGTTTCATGTATTATTTTTAATATTCCTTCTTTTTTAATGTCTTGGGTTTTCCTCCTTACATTTGTCTTTTAAGGTGGTATTGCAGACAGTGTTTCCAAGTGGGTGTTCAGGCAGAACATGGTGCCGGAGCGACTGAAGAAAATTCTCCAGAGGAAAAAAACTGAAGATACAGGTGACCAAAAGGAGCCGAAAGAGGACAGAGAAGAGACAGAGAAGTGCCAGGAGGAGGCAGACAGGACAGCAGGTGCCAATGAGTAGATATTACACGCAGATTTTAGATTACTTATGGATTTTCACATTATGACACTTTTTCTGTCCTTGTTTCTCAGAGCTGTTGCTGGCAGTTGGTCAGCGGTTTCCAGATTCTTTGTCTCCTGACTTGCTCTTTGCCCACTGCTGCTGGGAATATGTAGTGCAATGGAACAAAGACCCAGAGGTGCACAGATACACTGACTGTTCTGATTTTACACTAGTGCTTTTAGGGAATACCAGCTTTATTTTTGAAACATACACTTTTATAAAGGTGACACAAAATGATCTCTCCTGTTCTTCAAATGATTAAAAATCACTGAATGGCAGAACTCCAAACTCTTTTCTGACAAAGCTTTGATTCTAGTATTTACTTTCATTCACACCTCACTGGACCTGGAAATAGTTGAACTTTGAGTCGTCTTTACTCAGCAACAGAGTCTAATATATTATTATCGCTTTTTTTTCTTTCTTTTTACTAATTTTTCTTTGATCATCTCTAGATGGAACAAAAATATGTCGTCAGGCTCCCAACTGTTATAAATACAGAAGAATGAAGATAACTCCTGTTATATTTATATATATTTACATGTTTTTCACTGTGTAGGAGGGCCGATATTTATTCTTTGCTGTGGAACATTTAAAGTTGATCACCAGTCCTCACATTCAACTAGGTCAGTGTTTTTGCTTATCAATAATACAAAGGAAATCCTCATATTCATCAGTCATTTGATGTCTCCTGCTATATTTTTCCAAACTTCTTTAATGTTACTACAATGATTCTTTCCAGGTATTTCCACAATGATGTGGAGTACCTTCATCGTCAAGCGTTTCTCAGCAGCTGCTTTCCTCATGGAGAAGGTAAGACACAAACATACAGGCTGCTGTAGTCTAAATATACTTTGGGTCGTTATTTGAGCCAAAATGACACTTAATGTTTCTTAAGGTGGGGAAAGCACCAAAAGATCGCTTATGTCGACGGGTAAGTTTGTCTCAGCGCAGCACAGTGTTTAGTGTTTAGGTTCACAGACTGAGGAATTGTGCTTCTGTTGTCAGGATGTTGGGATCGGAGACAAAGCCATGACGTCGTTCCTGAGCTGCTGCGTCCAGCTGCTGCAGATCCTCATGGAGGTGACTGGATTACTGGTTAAGAATCAGAGCTCTTTGTCTTTTATACCTTTCTATGTAAGTAAATGAAAAGAACACGAGCGAAGCATGGAGAGTGGACAGCGCCTGGCATAAGAATATTAATTAGGCCTCACAATGAGGATGCACGTGGAGGTGTGTTGGGTTTGACGCATGTCGCTCTGCTATGAATGCGTATGGAGGCCTGGTGAAGTTTACTGAAGTGGGTGGATGCTTGCAGGCGGACTCGGCCATGGAGGAGATTCCAGTTCCAGAGCTTTCCGTGGAGGAGGTGTGGAGCGGAGCCGAGGGCCCCGCGTCCATAGCTGAGCTAGCGCTGGAGCAGAGAGGCGTTCACTACCCTCTGGTGCAGCACCACTGGCTGTTGGCGTCGCTGCTGCACGCTGCCATGAGCTTCAGCGTTAAAGTCAAACCGCTCAGTCTGTTTGACAGCAAGGTAAGCGCACACATGAACGCAGCAGGTCCTTGTCTTAGATTTTGTGCATCTCAGTGTATATTTGTCTTTTTTAGGGTAAGAATGCTTTTTTCAGAGATCTGACCACCATCCAGCTGATGCCCAGTGGAGATATGGATCCTGGCTTCGTCTCACTACGACAGGAGGTGAGTGGTGGAATGAAATGTAGAGGATGATTTTTATAAATTATCTTTGAAGTCTGTTATCATTCGTACTTCCTGTTCTGATTAAGTTCCTCCTGCGGGTGCTGACTGGATGGGTGCAAGAGATAGACGACCCTTCCTGCTCCTCCCCAGCGCCTGCCTCCACATTGCTGCCCTCTGATGGACCGAAAGCGGACTGGTGGCCCTCCCTGTGCCTGGACCTGGCATCCCTGCTGCAGGTGAACCCAGACATCCTGCGCCGGCACCTGGTCTGCGAGCTTTACAACCAGGGCCTCGACCTGCGAGCTGAGGAGGTGAGTGACGTTTTATTATGGCAGACAGTTTTCCCATATTTCTAAACATTTGCCTTTGAAACAGCAAGATTGTCTTTTAATCTTTTTAAATAAATGTTCAGGAAGCCACAGAAAACATTTAAAAGGTTTGTAGAGCCATCTCTGATATTAAGATCAGCTTCAGTTTTATAAACAATAACAATTTCTGCATTTATTTTCTATGTTCCTGCAATGATATTATATAGAGAAATAACCTTGGCATCTAAAATGCATCAACACTCGCTGTTGCCTTCTAGGCAATTCTACAGGTGGAAGATAAGGAAGTTCTGGGCTCCCATCTCTTGGTTCTGACCGGTCAGAGGCTCAGCTACTCCCTGCTTCACAACCAGAACCAGACGCAGGCTGCCATGGAGCTGCTGGCCCGCCTGCCTCCAACCCTCTGCACCTGGTTGAAGGCAATGGTAAGACAATGGCAACGGTTGCGAGGGGTGCAGCTGCCTAGCTTCAGCGGGCGAGAGGCAGGGTACACCCAGCACAGGTCGCCAGTGTGTGTAGTTTGTATTTGGAGTTATTTCTGCCTGCTGCGGTCACGGCGGCTTGTAGAAGACTCTAAAGCAGCATATCATGAGACCCTTTGACTAGGCTGCCCAACATTCAGTTTAAAGAGCTGAAGGCTATAAGTCAGTAGGAGCTTTATAACGTTGAAGCTTACAGTTAGAATCTTTGGTGTTTGTGTGCTGAGGCTGAGCTCTATAAAGCTGCACATCAATCTATGCGTCTCTCATATTGTGACTCTTCAGCTACGTGATCAAACACACAATTTTTGTAACCAAAATATGTCAATTTAATAAAGCCACTTTTGAATTTAGTTGACCAAGTTTCACATGGTAAAGGGGAAACTAAATGCTTTAGTTTCTGGCTTTACTAGTCAAATTCAGTTGGGTGTAATTGTGTTTGACATCTAATAATTCTCATTACATATGAGTGACTTGACTTAATCTTCTATGCTGCAGGATCCCAGCGAGTTGAGATGCCCCCTGGTCTCTCTGTCTAAGACCACCCGACTGGTCAGCCGTCTGATTGAAATGCTGCCAGAGAACCACGCCCAGTACAGCCTGGCCCTGCACCTGCTGGAAGCTGTGGACGTCCTCTCTCTGTCCACGGAGGACTGATTTCCACTGACTCGGCACTAAACCCCCACAGCTGAACATTAGAAATCATCACCATCATCTATGTTTCATCATTTAAATCATGTTGGTTCCAATTTTCAGTCCAATGTTAAAGAAAATGGCTTTTAACTTTTTGTTTTGTTTTATTAGCCCATCAGGTATCTGTGCATGTAACATAAATGATATTAAATATTTGTGTATTGTGTTATCAGGATGAGCTATGTTGAGGATTGGGGCATGTTAGTTTTACTGTATCTCATTTTCACTAAAATCAGCAGTCCTGTGGGGCATTCCAGACCCAAACCGGTCATTTCAGCTTTCGCACAGGCAACCCGTGTATCATAAATGAAGAGAAGGATGTTATTTTTATTTATATATGCAGACAATTCTGTATTAGACGCATCCAGTGTTCTGTAATTTGACGTCCAGCAGGGCTCTGATACAGAATAAAGAAATTTCTCAAAAGCTGGACTAGTTTAGCTCACTTACAGAACGTAAACAAGAACAAAACTCTGTAGCGCATCCAAGCATTTGTAGTCCGAAAGAAAGAACTGATTTTATTATACAAAGGTTTACAGGAACTCCCCCATGCTTTCTTCTCTCCAGTATACATTCCTACTATAGTCACATAGTGACACTTGTAGTGAAATATTTAGCATCAACACATTTAAACACAAGCATCCCTTCTACGAAATATCCCATCCTTTTTATCTCCCAGCTATTTACAATAGACTTCAGTATTTCTGGTTTGAGTTCACTGAGGAAACATGAGCACGTTGAATAGCTACAGCTTGAGACTTTGGATTATTCTACATCTGCAATGATGGTTTGTTTATTTAACATAAAACCTTTACTGAAGGTCTGAAGTTGAAGTTTTTATAAATAGCCAGAGCGAGAGTTCCCACTGGGAGTGCAAAGCAACTTCTTGATCCTGATGTGCGCAGGTTGTCCTGGTAACAAACGTGTCAGCCAGCATGTGAGACGACTGTCTGGCACCGTGGACACAGACAGTCTGCGGACTCTGAGGTGTAGCGGCGGCATCGCGGGCAGCGCGCTGCAGATGTGGGCATCACGGCGATGCGGTAGGGGCTGTCCTCACGAATTATGCCACCTAAAATACACAACACATTACTGCCAGGTGCAATCTAATACAGAAGCTCTGACAGGAGAAATTATTTTTAATTTCCCTTCATGCAATAAAGTGCAAATGTCTTAATTTTTGCATATTTGGCTTCCTGTTAGGAAGATTTATTTCATTTTCATTTCATCCAAAGAAAAACTGAACACTTCTATTGATCAACACCGCTATACAAGCTTGAAGCGATGCAGAACAAGTAGTGCAGCTATCAGCACTTTTGTGCTGGACTCATCTCACCTTCCAGGTTGATGAGGAAGGTGCCGTGGCTCAGCAGGGCATCGGAATGCAGGTCGCGGGGCAGTTTGCTGGTCAGGTTGACTCGCGCTGCCATCATCAGCTCAGCCAGCTGGGAGTCGGTGGAGGTGGGCTCTTCCTGGAGAGACTGAGAAAAGATGAGAAACAGGTGAGTTTGTTCCAATACAGATGATTTACAGAAGTTGCAGGTGGATCAGAGGATGGCTTGGTTTAAAACTGTTAAATCAAGCCATTTTTTAAATAATTAGTCAATATAAAAAATCTTACGTATGAGAGATTTCTTCCTATGACTCTTGAACAAAGTAAAAAAATTACAGAGATTAAGGCATGCTGTCATTGATGAAAGCACTGATTAACACAAATTCAACAACATTCAAACAAAATTAATGACATATTTAAAAATGTGGTCTGCCACATTGGCTGTGATCACCTTTTTCCTAACTGTTTTCTTTATTCTTTAGTACAACGTCCCCATAAATCATTAAGAACATGTTGGCTACTAATTATCCATCCATCATTTCAATGAGTTGTAGTCTTTTTTACGAAAGTACAGTTCCTACTTTGATTCTTTATCATGAAGGAAGGCAAACATGACAAGTGGTAATTTTTTTCTTACTGACACAAAAGGAAAACAAATACTGATTTATTTATTTATTTATTTACCTTTTGTATTAAAATAAATTTTAACTCATTCCTTATCCACATTGTTAAGGAAGGGAGGCCTGGAAAATGTTGTTCCTCTAAAGTGAGGCCTATATTTTATTTATTTATTTTTTACCTGAGATTCTTACCTCCATGAGCTCAAACAAGAGTCCCGGTTCGATGGCAATCGTCAAATCATACTGGCTGGCATTTTTACCAGGAATCGAAGACAGAAAGGAGTCCCGAATGGCGCAGGCTCCTTCCACAGCCTCCTCCAGACCTGGGCGCCGCCACACAGAGCTGCTTTTGAGCCACCCGCTTCTGAATAATGTCTCCACTTCTGCAGCAAAAGAGCTCTTGCTTAGAAGCAAACGGATTGCTAATATTTAAGACTGTTTCGCTACGAAGCCATCGACACATACTGTCGTGTCCTGGAGCGTGGAGGTAGACCTCTTCTGCTAAGTGAGGTAGAATAGGAGCAACAGATCGAGTCACACCATCCAGAATTTCCTCTAAAGCAGTCTGACATGATCGCCTGCCCAACGAGTCCTCCGGACTGCAGTACAGCCTGAACAAAGGAGGAATAAAGAAAAAATGCAAGAATGGAAATGTGGAAATATGCAGTTATGTTGTTGAGGAAGGTTATCAATCACCTGTCCTTTATGATGCTGAAGTAAAAACTGGACAAGTCTCTGGAGATGAAGGCTTGGAGGATACGGATCACTCTGCCAGCATCAAACTCGCTGTAGGCGTCTGTAATCTGGACAAAGAAACGAGCATCAAGACCACTTAGAATAACCACAAGCCACTGATATGGAAGCAAAATGTCAAGAAGAGTCCGACCTCAACATACCTTCATGCTGTACTCCCGCAGCAGGTGCAGCATGTACTGATCGATATAATACATCTGTTGGGGGTCCACGGCTTGCGTGCGTTGGTCAAAGCCCTGCAGGTTGCCGAGCAGAAACCTGAGCGAGTTCCTCAACTGGAAGATAAAACCAGTCAGAGGAATGAGGAAGAGGAGATGCAGAGAGAAAGGCTTTGAGAAGGTTACGTCCCTCTGCTACCTTGCTGATGCTGTCGCGGGCCGAGTTAAGAGCGCTGGGTCCAATCTGGACTTCAGAGAAGACGTTTGATTCTGCAACCCACCAGCGCAGAACATCTGCCCCGTACGCCGGAACGCTGCCGTCCTGAGAGAGACAAAAGGTTATCCAATCTGATCATCAACACAAAGAAATGAGAAGATATATTAAAAACAAGTTAGCAATAAATTGGGTGAATAAAGAAGGACAGAGATGTGACTAAAAACAAAGAAATAAATGCTAGTAAACAAAATTAATCCCAGTTTCTAACTCAAATAATGTCTTCATCTTCACTTTTTTTTTTGGTGTCTTCATTTGAAATTTGTCTTCATTATCTTGATACAAATACAATTACATTTCATCCACCAACAACATAAATGTAAATAATTTGAAAAAGAGACAGATATATTTCGACGGAAAGTTAAATTAGATTTTTTTTTTTTTTCATCTCACCTCCTTCCCATTAATGACTTCATCAGGATCCACAACATTCCCCAGAGACTTGGACATCTTTTCTCCTTTTTCACTGACTGCAAAGCCATGGATCACCAGAGATCTACAACAGGCGTATTTCATTTAGAAGAGATGAAACTTGATCTCTGGAGTTCTTACTTAGATTCACTCATCGGGACACTCACTTGTAGGGCGCTTTGTTCCTGACGGCTACGCTGGTGAGGAGCGAGGACTGAAACCAGCCTCCAAGTTGGTCCTTTCCCTCCACATATGCATCCGCTCTGGGGTCCGACTCTGCAGGGAGGGAGAGGATGGAGTGAGGAAAGAAGCAGTTAGTTTGTTTCCCAGACAACAGAACGGTCTGCAGAGACAACGAACGCCAGCTGTTGTTAGTCAGAAAGGAGGTAATTGTGTATTTAAGTTGTTTTTGGTTGCTCCTAATCACAAATGAAGGCCCCCAGCCATTCTAGAAAACAAAATGACAGCAAAGAGAAGCAGTTGGGATCAATCCTGGAAAAAGAACAGTCACAGTGCTCTGCAAAGCAAAGTAGAAAAAAATCCTGCATGCAGACAGCTGTGAGAGCTTCAGATTCATGCCGAGCACATTAAAGAGAACTTTTTCTCCACATCTGGGTTTTGGAAACACTCATTAAAGGACAAAAAAAGAGGAGGAATCAGGCAGGCAAAATAAAACTGAACAGCCTGCAGCGCCCTCTGCAGGTAAACGTCTGAATAACCTGTGACTAGAGGTTTGCGGATGCTTCCTCCATTTCTTCTAGAAATCACATCCAGACAGACAGACAGACAATGTCATTGTCAAAGAAACAAGCTCAAAGAAAACAATTTGTTATTTTTGCTATACACATATTAGTCATTGTTTAGCAGTTTAAAAATACACATATTAACACCCCTTGAACTTCTTTTATCAGAATAAAACGATATATGCCACTGTGTTTTATTAAGATTTGATTAGATGGACCATCATACAGTGTGACAGTCAGAAGGGTTAAGGAAGATGGATGCAGCTAAAACACCCCAATCCTGTAAGAAAGACAGTATCTTTTCTATCTGCTCTGTATTTTTAGCTGTGAAAAGCAGTTAGTTACACATGTATTATGTATGTATTAGCATATATTGTTACACCCTGTGGTGGGCTGGTGCCCTAAATAAGTTCAGGGAATATAAACACCTTTGCAAGGAATTACAAAGTACATATTCTCCTCTTTTGGCTGTGTTTAAAACCAACTAAAACCAAGTTTTACGGATCAATTTAAAATACACTTTATTGTATAATTTCCATCCTATTTCACAGAAATTGTAATAAAAAATAAAATATTGATTTTGTCCAAAGGTACTGGAGCAGAACTGCACATGCAGCTTCACAGAGGACAAAGGATATGAAGGGACAAAAATCTGAGAAAGCATCTAATAATGTTTAAATGTTAAATTCCCAAACTGTTTCTGGGTCACACAGTCGACCTGTCTTTATCCAGAGCTCCAGGAGCGCTGACAGAGCTTGACTTCATAATCCTGGATAGTAACAGCAGCTACTGCGGCTAATCACACCTCACCAAAGCAGCTTACTGGTTAAGGTGGATAAATCAAGTTGGTCTAAGCAGCTTTTTGTACATTTAAGTTAATGAAAGAAGAGTTGATTAAAAGCAGTGTGAAGGCTTTCAGTCTGTGAGTGGCTTCACTGAAAATGAAGTGAACAGATTAGAGGCTACATTTGCTTTTATTTACATTCCAGGAAACTGAAACAGAATATTATTGTAGCTTTCAGCTGCTGATGACAAAAGAAGTCAGTTTGTCATAAAAAAGAAAAAAATGTGGTTAATTTGTCAGCTGGGTGTCTGTGCTGTCTGTGCCAGATGCTTCTCATGCAGGGTTTGTCCTCAAATCCAAGTGTTGCCACTGAAAACCGAATAAAAGTTTTCCTCAGAAACAATTTCTTGCACTTGGTCAAACTGGGATATTCCCTCATACCTTCCAGCACAGCTGCCCATGATGCTCCACTGTCAAACCAGATGTCCAGAACATCATCTCCTCGAACATAGTCACTCACCGGTCCTGCTTTACTCTGATGAAGCAAAAAAAAACATCCCAAGAACAATGCTTTATTTCCCAACTGAACTGTCAAGGGTGCATATGTTCCTTTAAATAACCTAATGATTAAATTCTACCATTAAATAAAAGTCCAATCCAATTTAATTTTTTTTTTTTTCTTGTTATCTTACATTTTGTTACCTTGGGGTGATGCAAAGTGGATAAACACAGTTTAGCTGCAGTGATTCTGGAAGGTTGAACCTAAATTTTCTCTTAATTTAAAATAATATTTACTCTCACCTTCTTGAGAACCTCTGGGGGCAGCAGAGCCTCAGTGGGAAGTTCCCACCAACAGTCGCTGCCTTTTTCTTTGAAAAGTTTTGCTATGTGGGAGACTGTGTACCTGCATAAGATCCATGGGTGTTACATCAAGTTTGTCATACTTCAAACAAAAGTCAAGCAATGCTGGATAGGATATTATTGGAGTAATCAACTTTTTACATAAACGGGCAGCAAATAACAAATATCCAATTTTTCTAAAGGCTCCAGTACTACTTTATTTTTAACTTCCTTGTATGTTTGTAATTTTTTAAACACCAGAAAGCAAAAAAAGTTGACATGCGCCAATAAATCAGAGATCTCCAGGTCAAAAATCTTAAAAATCAGTAACTTTCGGAACATGTGACGATGCATAAATGGAGATGATCTTCTAAATCCTTCATTTCCTATTGGATTCAAAACTACCTCCTCCATCAAAGAAGAAGCTCTTATGCACTACAGACCTGCCTGAGAATCAACATTAAATTATTTAAAACCAGAGCTTAATGAAAACAAACAACTTGACAATAACACAGTAATGAAGTTGTAGTTTGTGTGACATTCAGCATACGTGTTAATGAGAGGTTCCCCGCTCTCTTTATGGTAGAAGACTGGGATTGGGACGCCCCAGCTCCGCTGCCTGGAGATGCACCAGTACGTCCGTCTGTCCAGCATGGTCAGCAGGCTGCCTCTCGCCGACTCCGGTAGAACACGAACCTTCTGCAGCGCCTCCTACAGGCACAGAGGCAAACTTTGTTGAAACACAAATCTAGATATCACCTGAACAGATCTGTATTCTTGGACAGATTGCAGCAGAAAGCGATGACATTACCTTTGCCTTGTCTTTCAGTGATGCAGTGTTGATGAACCATTGTTTACTGGGCCTGATGACCACAGGCTGCTTCGTCCGCCAGTCATACGGGTAGCTGTGGACGCACTGCTCCTCCAGAACCAGAGCACCGCTCTCGTTCAGCATGGAAATCACTAAAACAAGCAGCAATGTAGGTTTCAAAAGATACAAAAAACCCCAGAAACATTAAGGTTAACTCTGACTCCGTCTACCTGTATCAGTTCCTTCAGTCATCACCAAGAGGTTCTGCAGCTTGGGTCCTGCCAGCTCTGTGAACCTGCCAACTTCATCCACCATACACTCCTTCAACCAAAATACATTTGTGAATGTAAAATTTAAATATTCATAAGCTTTATTGAGTCCATAATGCAGCAGTACATGGGTTAAAACTAAGTATAAATAAATAAGTAAATAAATAAATAACACACCACAGGCAGTTTAAACTGTGAAGCTACGCTGTAGTCGTCCATGCCATGAGCAGGTGCAGTGTGGACCAATCCCGTCCCTTTCCCCATTGTCACGTGGCTGGCTGGCAACAACGGGACTTGCTTGTCAGGAATGGTTGGATGTTTGCAGATTCCACCTTCAAGTTGTGAACCTTCAAAAAGAAGAAAAAAAGAAGAAAGAGGAAGTAGCCATGCTTAGGTTAGTAAATGACAAAAACAGCCTACAGCCTATCCTTCTAAATAGATTCCAGAGCAGTACCTGTGAAGGTGCCAACAGTCTGCAGCTCTGTGCCCAGCAGCGTGGCGAGGCTCGCTGTGCATTCAGTTGCCAGCAGCAGCAGCTGGGAAGAGTCGGCCCTCTTCACCACAGAGTACCTGCAAACCAGAAACAGGTAAAACGATGCTGCTACTGGTACCAGCTGTCATTTATTAGGGCGCGAGGAACCTACAGAAACTGCCACCAAATATAAGTTCAAAACAGCATATGATGACAAATCTGATGGATGTGTTATTGGTTCACAGCAAACCAAATCATTTGCCATCTCCTCAGGATTAGTAACATGACTGCGTCTACAAAAAGAGCCACTCAGAAAGGATCACTTTATTATTTCTGGTGGTGAAAAGGTTTTGATAAAAACATTTTCTGTTGGGGT
Source organism: Alfaro cultratus (assembly GCA_903066825.1). Classification (NCBI taxonomy): domain Eukaryota; kingdom Metazoa; phylum Chordata; class Actinopteri; order Cyprinodontiformes; family Poeciliidae; genus Alfaro; species Alfaro cultratus. The sequence goes on along the minus strand of CAEFZX010030858.1, from coordinate 11,280 downwards.
TGTACTGTAATTTACTAAATTACAGTAAATTACTCTCTTTTATGCCTAGAGAACTAGGCCTAAAACATGCCTAGTTCTCATGTTTTATGTAAAATGAGCTTAAAGAAAGTTCACACTTCAAAATGTGTGTTTCAGAAGGACTGAACATCATCCTTCATAAGGTGAAGGTGAGATAATCTAAATCAATATTTGTGGATCTGATTTCTTTTTTTTTAGCCTAATGGCAAAAAATATTAGTTTCAGCTCAACAACATGTAACAAAATTGGACCAGAACTAATAAGGTCATAAAATAATCGCCATTTGACTTGAAGGGACTACTGAGAACTTTCCAAACTGAAAGTGTTCTCTTCGCAGGTGAACTTACTGGGCGTTGGGCATGTAGCACACAGCCCGGTTGGCAGGGATGGTCCAAGGCTGGGTGGTCCAAACCAACACTGAAACATTCTCCAGACCTGCTGAAACCCACAAAGAGAGTCAGAACATCCCTCCAGGATTGATCATAACTTTATGAGGATGACTGACTCACCTTCCTCTGAGGGAATCTTTGGTGGCAGCGTCGCCAGAGGGAAAGTGGCGTAGACGGCTCTGCTCACATGCTCAGGGTTGTATTCCAGCTCAGCCTCAGCCAGGGCCGTTCTGCAAAGAAAGCAAGAGCAGAGGGAAGGTTGGCAAGACGAAGTTTACATGTCTAAAGTCGATTGGTCACTGCATGTTGGCCCCATACCTGGATGAAGGAGACCAGAAGACGGGTTTGTAGTCCTGATATACCAGACCCTGAAGAGAAACAGAAAAGGGTGGCAGTACCAGAAAAAGTTACTTAAAAATAATGCAATTCAAAACCAGGTATAGTTTAAGGTTCAAGTCTTTATCACACAAAATTAACTAGTTTGTGCTCATAGCTCACAGTCTGAACCCCTAAAAAGTTTGAAATGAACCAGATCATATTTTATGTGTCTGCGTACTTAAACATTCTTTTCATGCTGCAAGAATGAGTGGCAAACCCTAACAGTTTAAATTGAAGGAAAGTAGGAAGGCAATTCCTGGTTAAAACTCTGTCTGGCACTTTAATTTTAAAGAGAACCCACCTTGCCATGCATTTCCTGGAAGACCTGTAACTGAGCAGCCTCATAAGCTCCATCAAACGTGTAGTAGCACTGCTCCCAGTCAGCCATCACCCCCCAACGCTGGAAGGCAGCTTTCTGCCGAGCTATCGCCCCTTCAGCGAACTCCCGGGCTGGAAGGAGCAAAGCACAAAAACCTTTTATAGCAGCTGGAAACAGGCATCAACCTCTCCATCCTCACCTTTCTGTCTTATCTCCAGTGGACTGAGCCCACTCGTGCCTAGTTCTCCCAAAGCTTTGAGTTCTATGGGCAGGCCATGGCAGTCCCAGCCAGGGATGTAGTGGACCTGACGTCCTCTTAGCATCTCAAAACGGTTACGGATGTCTTTCAGGATCTGAACAAGATTAGTAAAAGAGCTTTAAGGTTTCAAGACCTAAGTAAAATATTTTTAAAAATTCTAATTTCCTGCAGCAGTTTTTATAAAAAGGCGCAATACAAGAAGGTAACACCTAAGACAGAATTATAGTATTTACTTTGTTGAGTGCATGTCCAACGTGAGGGTCACCGTTTGCATAAGGTGGTCCGTCATGAAGGCAGAACTCTTTCTTGGCTTTCCTTTCTCTCTGCCATGAATACAACTCTGCAAAACCGCATTCCTGCAAAAACAGATTATGCAATAAAGTAATTAGTGCATTTAACAAAAAAAAACAAAGAACTGCTTTAAGTTACGGTAAATGTTTTTATAGTTGCTAAGATGTTTGTGTCAATACTTGCTCTGAAAGATGACAGGACAAAGATCCTCAAGGTACTAATCCCAAATACAAGTTATTTCAAATTGAGTTACCTTGCAAATGTATTAATACCTCTTTCACTTTTCCATATTTTGTCACTTATGGAAAAGTGAAAGACATGTATGTATCTTTTGGGGATTTTATGTGATTAACCATATTATATTACAGTAAAATATGGTTGTCCCCGGTCAGAAACCTGTCAGGCTAACTGAGCTGTATAGTCGTAGTCCCTCTTAAGTATGATTTTGAATTAAAACAGTATGAAATTATGCGTTATGGTCTAGTTTTACGTCACAAAAACCTCGCATTTAATCAGGGGTGTGTCTGCATTTAACGACTGCTGTACCTGCTGGATCTGAAGTTCTCGGTCCAGCAGCTTCTGTCCAGTCAGTTTCATGGGAAACTCAGTCCGAGGAAGAAGCACTGTGTCCCGGTACATAGCCTGGACGGAACCAGCCTCTGCGGGCTGAGCGCTGCCTTCCCCGGGACTGACACCATGACGGCGGCTGGAGCTGCAGCCGACCGCGCGGCTGAGAAGGAGGCCACCTCCCGGCTGTGACCTCCGTACCCATCTCGCCAGCGTTTGGTACACTGGCGACACCCGGGTCAGCAGCATGGAGAGGCGAGGTAACTCGGAGTACAAAATAAAATAAAATAACTGAAAGTGTCTGTGTCGGCTTGATGCTGAGTTTAGTCAATGTGTTGTCATGTTTTGTCCTTCTGTTTGACTATGTTTCTTCCGGAAGAAATTGCACAATGGACAACTATGGTGTCCCTGTTGGGACATATTTCATCCATATTACCCGCTAGAGTGCGCTGTTGATTTGTCGGGAAGCCGAATACTATTGATGTTTCACTGCACAATAACAAAAAAAATGTATTAAAAAAAACAATTTATTCTGACAGTTCATTTTAAAAACGTAAAGACAATAGTCAATCTTATTTTCAGTAATGGTCACTATGTTACATCAGATATTTTTATGTAACAATCAACTTTTTGTGTAGCAGCAACTGCAAAAAAAAAAAAGTTTTTTTGGTTTTTTTTAAGATACAAACTGTTTCCTACAAAACTGCTTGAACATGCACTTTGGAAACATTTGGATTAGGTTTAGGAGTTGATTTTGTGGAATTCGTCACCACATCTGTGACAAATTCCACCTTCAACTCTCCCTCTGGCAGTACTCACAGGAGGACTTCGAGCAAAACACATATAAACAACGTGATTGCAAAATAACAAATTAAGATAGAAACAAACACTTTTCCACATCAATTTTATTTTTCAATATGAAACTCATTAAATCAACACTTACAAACAAGGGGTAATATAACAACATGTCTGAATAGGATAAAGTACTTCTAGTGACAAAATGGTTTTTACTGTCTAACTGACTCTTAACTCTATTACTAGACAGCCTTTACACATTTAAGTTCCAAGATCACAGATTAAATGCATGTAAACTCATTATTAGGGTTTTTTAAGGAGTTTTAGAAGACTCATCAGATTGAAAACATTACTTTTTGCAACAGTTCTATAACTTGGTTCACATTTAAATCAAAATTGTATTCCCCCATGGTCCTTGAAGGCCACACATAGACAACAGGTGTCCTCTATTAGTTGATAGCATCACTCACTGGTATAAAAACCTGGGAATGGGCTTTTCAAACATTCATTTCAGGACTGATCAGAAAAGTGGTCTGGTGTACTGCTACCAAGATGAAGCGGGTGTATGGTGTGGTTCTTTCAGCTGTCCTACTGGCTTTTGAAATTTCATCTCAGGTTTGTTTATTCAAAATCCTTTGGTATGGTATTTTGTAAGTTAGTTTGGACAATAGATTTCAAATGACATTTAAGAACTTGCATGCAGGCTTTTTTATTTCATTCAATAATGAAAGTTCTGTCTAATGCAGGTGGTCTGGGCACAAGATAATCCAAGTATGCCTACTGCCAGCACTATTGCCCCACCTACTGATGGGACAGACGTAACCAGTTTTGCTCCAATCGCTAACAACTCGGACTCTGCCAGTGTCACCCCAACTGTTGGCAGTACTGCAAGTGTGACTAATGCCACCTTCAACTCTACCTCTGGAAGTACTCCTGGGAGAACTGCAGGCAATCCTTTGCTGCTCCTCGTTCTTCTCTTGGTGGTTCCTGTCTATGCTTGGTGCCAGTAAAGTGGCTGGACTGGACTCTTGCTGTCAGTTTAAGTTGCAGCTCTTCAAAGCTGGACAATCTTGAGCACACATGGATTTCCACTTTCTATCTTGTTTTGAGTTTTCAGTATATGCACCAAACTAGTCCCTTTCTAATGTCCTGGTTAAAATTGTATCATGGAAGTTATGTGGGAGGTGATATTTGAAATTGTACTGGCTACAAGATCCAGCTGAATCTTGGGAAGCTTTGTTTTGAAATGCTTCATTTGATAAACTTTGTATATTTATAAGAATTTCTGACTTTTAGACTGACTGAATAAAGCTGTACATTGAAAAAAATGTCTAACTTGAGTCCATGGTAACTGCAGTAGATTCTAGACTATAGAAATCAATGACTGAAGGCTGTGGCTTTGCCATACCATTAACTTTGCTTTGACTTTTGTCTTCCAATTTAAAGACGATTTTACCTTGGAAACCAGTAAAAGCTGCTTTGAAATGGTCCCAAGACTAAAGTGGCTTCCTCTTGTCAGTAACTGGCCCATTCAATAGCTGTGACTTGACTTGAACTTTAGTGTCAAACTAGTGCAGGTCCAACTACTCTTTACACCCATTTATCCTTGCAGGTGACTCTCCATTGGGAAGTGTTTTTTTTTTTTTGTTTTTTTTAAACATGGCTTTCCATGGAAGCTGAATGTGTTTGGACAGACTTTCTCTACAAAACATCCCTGTGGACTAAGCCTGCGAAGTAGGTAGGCCACATTACTGTAATAACCTGTGGTTGGTGGGACTAGCAAATTATAAAGTACATTAAATAAACCAGGCTCTGATATTCAGGGTTTTCAGTTTTAAAATGGGTGTTATTGACTAGGTAACCTAAGTGACCAGTGTACTAGAAACCCTCAATGGAAGACAATGCAGTCCGCAATGGGAGGAAAATGAAAGTGCACTTCTTGCTGATGGGATTAAAAATATGTTTAGCAAAATCAGTACTTGTGAAATATTCAGTTGACATACTGAGTTGAGAGCAAGTTGGATACTGTCTTTATAGCATTTTAAATTGAACTAGAAACTTGCCTTCGTTCTCAACAATTTTCAGTGCTGCAAAATACTCCAGTATGTTTTGCATAACTTTTCTTGTGAACCACACAAGCCAACCTGTTCTTTCAAAGACAGACCTCACTCACAGCTTTTGAAATATGTCTGAGCAAAATCACATTTCACAATATGGTGCCAGCGTGTTTACATTCAATGTTCTTAAACCCACAGACACTAGCTTTTTGGTACCAGTTGAAATGGCCATGTGCAATTTGAAGTTTGAATCCTAAGCATTTAATTTTGGGGTAAAGGAAAAAAAAAAAAACGATATTTAAAATCCTCAGATCAAAAGAAGTACCACCTTTTCAATTGGGAAGAAAATGGTTTTGATTTTTTTTTTTTTTACAAATCTAAAAAGTGTGTGTGGGGGGGAATTATATATATATCTATATATATATAGATATATAGATATATATATAATTTTTTTCCCCTACCAAAATGAAGGAAATCGGCATTGATAAATTGGCTGGTCGATAAATTGGTGTACATGCACCACTAACAAAATTATTGTTCAAAATTAATAAAAATGAACATCTGGTCTATATATTCCTGAGTGTAATTAATATATAAAATGTGTGTTTTACTTCTTAAATTACTTAAAGGTATTTACTAATTAATTTAGTGAAATGTAGCTGCACTTTCTGTGTGTTTTATGTGACCCTGCCGTACTCTGCCTCCTAGTAATACAATGTGTGTATTTAATGAATACACTTTAAACACTATTGTTTTATTGAAGATTTTGTAGGACAATTTTCCTGCATTTGTGATGGTCATTATCAAGCTGGTTTGGATTAGGAAAACGATACAGCTCATTCACAGTCATGTACATTATAAACTCTTGGTTTTATTTATCAACATATTTTAACTTGAAAACATTAAAGATGAGGCTCAATATATATTTGTATAATTAATTGATTTTATAATTTCTATACAAACCTTGAACGCAGCATGGGTTAGGGTTACGCAGAGGGATGTGTTGATGATGATGGTGCTGATGTCACTTGCAGTATAAAAGGCTCAGCAGCATCTCCTGTTTGAATCACTATCGCGCAATCTGAGCGCTGCAATCTGTGAGCGCTGCCTGAACATCAACCAGCAAGATGAATAAACTGTCCGTCGCCTTTCTGTCAGCTCTGCTGCTGGCTTTTTGCATCTCATCCCAGGTTAGATTTTGTTTTATTTTCTTTTTCTCCTTGAAAATATTTCTCCTATTTTTATTGGCGTTCTTAATCTGGCGGGAATGTGTGCGTGGCATTTCTTTCAGACTTTGTTATTTTAACGGTATCCTGTTTCTAATGTGCCAGTAGTACCATCAGACATTTCTCTGCTGATCTAACGCTGGATTTAATTAGAGCTACTTTCTCCTCGTTAATCTCGAATCGATCGGTGTTTTGGTTTATGTTTTAACTACGTGAAGCTGTGATCTGCACGGGCTAAATCTTGACGGACTTGCTGCTGTTTTTGCAGATGGTCCAGGCAATCAACAACACCGCCACCACCAAAGCCCCTGTCGCACCCAACAGCGCCAGCATGAGTGGAATGACCACCGCCGTCCCGCTGCTCCTGCTACCTTTGACTTTAGCGGCGGTTCTCCTTCACGACTGGTCCCGGGGTTGGGACTAACTCCTCCCGTCCTGTGGACCCAGATGGACAGTGGATGCAAAAGTCTACACCCTCAAAATGAAGTTCCCTAAATAACTTTTTTTTTTTTTCATCTGTTCTACGCACCAGAGCAGGACTCGCCCTTTTCTTCTCTGCACGTCCTGATCCTTGCTGGGTGTCTTATGAGCTATAAATCGGGAAGAATACTAAATATGTGTAGAACTGTTTGTGGGTGTGGGAGAAAATGTATCTGTTAAGAGGATTTTTAAAATGAAAGTAGTTCTGATCAACTTCATTGCAAATATTTGTATCTATTTAAGTGCTGTGAAACTTGGAAGTAAATAAAGGTGTAAAATGTCTGCCTTCATTCACTGAGATTAAATTAGACATTTCAGGTCCTGCTGCTAAAATGAGGCAGCAGGCTCAAATCCTGCTGGTTAAAATTGCCACTGAACGCTTTGGACCTCCCCTCCCCCTAACCTGACTCTATTGCAATTTGCTTGTCTGAATCTTTGCTAACCATAAGGAAAATTTGCCAAAGCACTAATGCAATGTTTGACTAATGTGGGGAAATTGCAATGGTGTTTGGGGGTGAGGCACACCCAGTAGGCACTGAAGCTAAACATTTGTAAGTTGGTCAACTTGCAGTCCATCTGACTCTGATTCAGTTTTATTTAACCCAGAGTGCCAATGAGAACTTGGCTGAAAGTCTTTTGTCTTGCTGGGGGAAGTGAACAATGTTTATAGTGCATACACTACAAATAGTCTGACATTGACTTTACCTACTTTTATACTGCATGAGAGTCACTCGACAGACTTCCCCAACCCCCAATCTTGACTGCAACTGACGGAACCTGCACTGATAGCTCTTTGCAGAAGAGATTAAATCAGAGGCACAGAAAAAGGTGTTGAGGGCTGTACTGGAAGTTAACCAGTGAAAAGTGCTTTTCTTTTGTTGGACTGCATTGAATTTTATTCCATCCCAGATTTTAATTCCCTGCAATTTAGTTGTTGAGCAGGAGTAGTCATGCAAAAACTGCCACAGAAAAGGAGTTTACTTCAATGGTGAAACTTGTCTTGTCACTCTGACAAGGGAACAAGTGACAATGACATGACAACTGCATTGCATAGATTGGTCAAATGTGAACTGAGTTGTAATGCAGTGATGGCAGATTCTAAAACATCTTTAGCTTTATACTCTGAAATGAGGATTCCTATTTTTCTAAACAAAACTTGTAATTTTTAATCAAGTTAGTTGCTGGCTCAGCAATCACATTTTAGTCAAAATATTTATATGCAAAATAAGCACGGTTTATAACAAAAAATCCAGACCCTTTTTGCAGCTACATTATTGAAGAAATAGACGTATGAGTTCAGCAAATATATTTATTTTTTAATGTTATTTAAGTTATTCAACCATCAGATTGGCACAAATGTTATACCCATTCAAGCTTTTGAGTGTTTCAGAAATTGTTCATCTTTGATGTAACTTCTTTGAAGAAATACTTCAATAGAAATGTGGATTGTGGACACTAACAATAGCGTTGGGGATATCTGTGCTCCTGCAAGATGTTTTGCACTGGTATGGTGTTTTAGACCTGAGTAGTTTCAGTGGTGGGCAAACTCTTTTTTGAACGACATGCACACAAACAGTCTTTTCCAGCATTCCATCTTCCATCACATAATTTTTGTGAAAGCAAAAATGAATCCTCAAAGGGCCAAGTACATTGCCGTTGTCGTCGATTGTTGTTGTTTGTGGATGTTGCTGGTGCATTGTATATGTAACCTCAGTGCAGTTTGCTCCCCCATCCCCATCTTCTCTAAATCAAATTAAATTAGTGTCAAATGTTTGTCCTGGCTTGTGCAGCATAAAAATTGCTTGCACTGCTGTCATTTTAAATATATTAATAAATGTTTTAAGGGTCAACCAGCCCCCAACATTTTGGGGGCTGGTTGGGTGCTATTGACAGGTTTATCTCTGATGACTTCTGAAAACATTTTAATTAAAGTCTTAAAAATTGTACTGGTTTGCTTCACAAACCAGCACAAAGGTAACAAAGTTTATTGACACCAAATTAGTTTGTAAATGTGGAATGGGCAGTTGACCTTTAGATGCAAGTGTAAGACTGCCTTGCTTCTTTCAAACTGCACCCGGGAAGCTATAGCTACAATGTAGTAGCTTACTCTCATCAGTGTGTGAATGTGCGTGAATGGGTGAATGACTAAATGTGGTGAAAAGCACTTTCAGGTCACTTGATAAAGAACTATACAAGTACAGGACATTTACCTTTTAGAGATTGTTTTACAAATATGTCATAGGAGGGGCGATCAATTTGCTCACCTTCTCATGGGTTGTGGCATATTATCTTATGCAAAGATTTGCCACAAGGTCAGTAGGTCATGGAACTAGAACTCAAATGGACACTTCTCTTCAAGATATGACAAGATGTGACCAAGCAGTCAGTCTTGCATTGACTGATCAGCTACTAGTCAGTCAATGCAAGAATCATTTCCAGAGATATTGCTTTTGCACCACCCATGCCTGGGAGAAATTCAAGGCTTTATTGCACATTGAGTGCTTCAAGAAATATCACGGAAGAGATGAGATAACCCAAAATTGAAGACTACCAAAGTCACCAAATGGTGAGAAGGAGCCATATAACTGGCCTTTGATTCCAGACCTTGGGGTCCGGTATCTTGCTACTTTCAGATGTGTCCTTGGTCCAACACACCTGAATCAAATGGATCACCTCCTCAGTATGCAGTCAAGTTCTCCAGAGACCTGCTAATGGCCTGATTATTTGACTCAGGTGAATTGAAGCAGAGATGGATGGAATAGATGCATGACACTGGCCCTCAATCCCTGGAGTTGAAGACCCCTGGACTAAGTCTATTACTGTATGACCGTGTGACTGACAAATGTTCATGATTTTCAATATCATAAATGAAGGCCTATACTCTAGAAGTTATCTTTATGATCTATGATGACAGTACAACTGACCAAAGTTCAATATAATTATGCATAAACACTTAAGCTCTCAAATTTACTTTGGTTAGAATATGCAAATAGTCAAATGTGTGCTCTACAGTGCAAATGTTGCACTAAAGTAATGATGTAGCAAGGTATAGGTAAAAGTTTGGGATTGAATGGGTTAGTATTTCCTCATCCTGGTCCACAGGGTTTGTTGTACTTCATATTTTAGATCTCTGCTCCAATACACCTGATACAAATGATAACATTAACTGCTGCATGGATGTGGAGGAGCATGGTTTAATACCAAAGATAACATCACTATAGACAAAACTGTTTTTCAATTATTTTATTTAAGCAGAGGAACAAATCTATCCAAATCAACTTGGACAGTGGCTAAACAACTAATTGCCCTTACCTTTGTCCTGGTTGTGCCATGTTTGGGTGCAACAGTTGCTAAGGTAGTAAACTTTACTCTTTATTGGTAATTAAATGTGGTTGAACAACCACATTGGAGGGTTTTTGACCATGAATGGTGTGTTTCTAAATGAATTTGTGGCTCCGCTGATTAAATACACACTAACATGAGTTCTCAAATGTTCACAAATGTAAACCATGCCCATTTGAGGCTTGCAAAGTTTATCTGAAGTCAGTTTAAGTAAAATCTTTGTCTTACTTTCTTCATCACAACAGGCAGCTTTCCAATGCCATGTATCCATTTGAATACACATTTGAAAAAACTAAAATATGGCCGAATCCTGGAATAGATGCAGAATATTTCCATATCTAGGCTACATAGAAACATCCCTCAGCCAAATATGGAAATGAGGCCTTTCACATTAAAACAAAAATAAATACTTTCACCCAAATGGGCTAGAATAATGCATTAAAAAATGGGTGTGGTCTCCAGCTTGGAAAACTCCCACACCGATTAAAACATCACAGGGTCCCTTCTATTCTTCACTTGAGAACACAGAATCCTACTGGAACCATCAAGCTGATCAAGATGTTGTTCGGTTTCTTTGCAGTTGTTCTGTTCACTTTCCATCTGTCATCACAGGTTAGTTTACATTTCAGTGTTTATTATTATTATTAAACAAGCTTGACTAGGTGCTTCTCATTTTTGGGGGACTTGTAACTTTCATGAAATTTTAACCCTCAGTTATGAAAGGAAGACTAGCTTGTTCTAATTACAATTCTTAAACTTAGATCGGAAATATTTTCCTCAAAGCATTAAATTTAACCTCCTGTTGTGTTAATGACCTTGAAATGAGTGGACTATCACCTTATAGTGATCTTTCATATTGCTCAGCACCTTGTGTTATTTAGATGTTTTCCAACCTCAGCACAATTTATTCATAAAATTACTACTTGAAGGAACATTTTAATTTGCATTAAAACCATAATGACTTATTGCAGATGGTTTGGGCACAATCATCGACCTCTACTTCAACAACCACCACTACTTCAACAATCACCTCGGCTCCAACAACCACCAATTCATCTATAACCCCGACTTTGAATGTCACCGCATCTTCAGCCTCTACCTTCAAATTTCTACCAGTGCTGATTCCTCTGGCTTTAACAGCTTCCCAACTTTATGTCTG
>CAEFZX010030855.1:0-50127 GCA_903066825.1 Alfaro cultratus | reverse complement strand
CTGCTCCACCTGAAGCTCCGCCACCTGAAGCTCCTCCACCTGAAGCTCCTCCACCTGAAGCCGCTCCACCTGAAGCTGCTCCACCTGAAGCTCCGCCACCTGAAGCTCCTCCACCTGAAGCTCCTCCACCTGAAGCCGCTCCACCTGAAGCTCCTCCACTTGAAGCTGCTCCACCTGCAGCTCCTCCACCTGAAGCTCCTCCACCTGAAGCCGCTCCACCTGAAGCCGCTCCACCTGAAGCCGCTCCACCTGCAGCTCCTCCACCTGCAGCTGCTCCACCTGAAGCTGCTCCACCTGAAGCTGCTCCACCTGAAGCTGCTCCACCTGAAGCTGCTCCACCTGGCTCATATCAAACTGCAGCTTCCTCCAGCATATCATGTGTTTTTTCACATCAGAGCTAATTTCCTTTGTTTAAAAAAAAGCATTATTATTGAGATATACTTTTAAAAAACTACATATAAACAAATTTAATTGTGTTTTTTCAAAGAAAAAGGTTTTCTTAAAGGATTCTAAGACTGAAGTAAACTTGGTTAAAGTGTTAAACTTCCACAACTTATGATTACAAGATCATCACAAAAGAACTAAATGATGCTAAAAAACTAAAAAATGTTTTCAATTCTAGTTTTTTTTCACTGTTGCTTCAAACTTCAGGTTTTGCAACAAGAAAACAGAAACAAGAAAAACATTTTATAAAAAGTTAGTTAAAAAATAAAACTCAGGGAAACTAAAGATTACATACTTTAGATGAATGCAAAAGGTGTTTTTATGTATTTCTTATTTCTAATGAAACTGCTAAATGAATGCGATGACGGCGTCTCCTCCTTTGTGACGCCTCCTGCTGGTGTTTGCAGCCTCTGGGCGCCGGCGTGGACGGGCTGGACGGCCGGCCGAAGCTGACGGCCTGGAGGGATCGGGTGAAGCAGGAGCTGGGAGGGAAGCTGTTCGACCAGGCCCACGAGGCGCTGCTGAACTCCAGCGGCCTGCAGGAGAAGATGCAGAACAACACCGAGAAACTCCAGGAACTCAAACCAATGTTCCTCAAGTATTTCCGCTGAGAAAATGGAAATAAAAATCTGATGTTTGGTTGTTTCTGCAGAACGCCTCCAAATGTTTAATCTGAAGGGTTGAAAGAACTGAACCATCATCCACTTATAGAAGGAATTAAAACTGGAACTAAGAGCTGTTCAATAAAAACATGAACTGATCAACTGTTTTTATTTTCATGCAGCAAAATTCACAGGACTGGCAGTTATTTCTTCAGCTACAAAATCTTTGCCCTGCAGTAGCTTCAGAGCAGCAACATTGTATCAAAATAGCAGCTTAATTATTAGTTTTATGAACAGTAATAAAATGTTTTTTCTCAGTTTTTAGGTCCAACCGCAGCAGCCAGTGTGACTGTATGTAGGTAGCAGGTCAGTTCAGCATCACCTCCATTTACACCGTTTAAGTTTTCAACATCTAAAATAACAAAGGCCCAAATTAAGAAGCTTTTCTCTCTTCGTAATGAAATAAAAAAAAAAATTTATTGTCAAGCAGCAAAACAAAATTCAAGATGCACCTGAAGATGGTGCATGTGATAAGAATAAAAATGAAATAAAAAATCAGTCAGACAGCTGATTATTTTTAGGCGAACCTGTGAAGACGGATGAGTTTCTCTAGATCTTTCTGGGACTTTCTTCCTTTAATCCTGGAAACGATAGAAGGCTGAGTTTGTATCTGTCTTTATGTGGCTCTGAAGGTTCAGTCTGACCTCTTGGTCCAGACAGTAACTCCTAATTACTGCTGAAAACTCTGGACAGTAGTCTGCAGACAGATGAAAACCAGATTTCATCTGTTTACAAAATGCTGGACCATGGCGAGGTTAAAGGTCAGCGTGGTGAGGGGGGCGGGGCTTTGGGTGGTTTGGATAACAGCTGCAGCAGTGAAGCATCTGCAGCCTGTCGGCACCATGCAGCTCTATCTGGACCTGCTTTCCCCGCCGTGCCGCGGCCTCTTCCTGTTCGCCGAGGCGCTGAAAATCCCTTATGAGTTCAGGCTGGTGGATCTGCTGGCCGGTAAGCTGGACGCTGCTTTGTGACGTCATTCTGATAGTTAATCAGCCTGGAAACCCAGTTCCACTTTAAACAGTCAAAATGCTTGAGTTAATGACTGTTCTGTTTCTGGTGAGTTATCAGTCAATGTTTTTACATTTCAGCAGAAAGCTCTCAGTCCGACACAGTGAGCTGATGCTACTTTAACTCCTGGACAGATTTTACAGCCAGATTGTATTAAAATAAAGTAAAAACATGTCAGTTAATATGAAGAGTGAAAGCTGCTTTTCAGACATGTTGAGGACACATTTAGTCACCATGTATTAAAAATATTAACTGTATGTTTTGACTTGAATCAATATTAGGATCAACCTGTAGATATTTCTTTAAATTATGCAAATAAAGTTACATTATCAGAGTAAAGGTTTAATTTAGCTAGAAGAAAGACGCAAAACTTTGAAAAGAAGCTTTGATAGTTTATAAAGATCAGACGTGATCAACTCAGCAAGTCTGTAGTTTTTTTCTTGGAAATGTAAACATTTGTTTGTACAATGATGTCAAAGTCCTGCTGCTGATAATAATCTGAGGCTAATGTGTTAAAAGATTAATGTTTTACTTTTTTTGTAAATTTGATACATAACTTCACAAGATGTTCAACATTCCTCAGGTACTTTTTAATTATTTTTTGTGGAGGAACTCTCATAAAAATCACTCTCCTTTATGTTTGTATTATTTTGACTTTATTGTCATACAGTTTTATTCTTTTTTCCTGACACTAACACTGTCGTAGACTCAGAGGTCTTTGACATGGTTTGTGTTTCTACTTCAGGGCAGCAGTACTCTGAGGAGTTTGAAAAACTCAACCTGGTGAAGAAAGCTCCGGTTCTGAAGGACGGCAGCTTCGTTCTGACAGAAAGGTAGGAGAGACGCTGCAGCATTTCATTTATTTAGAGACTGATCCAGATTTATTCCCTAAAGTATTTCACATCAAGATGCAACACATCAGAGTTATGGAGGTATATTCAGACACAGGGAGCAAAAGATCGACGAATCAAAAGGTTGAATTAACTTTTCAGCAGATGCCATCAAGTTTGCAGATGCCTGGTCAGAAGCCATTTGTTTGGTTCAGGTGTGTTGGAGCAGAGAGAGTCTAAAAGTTACAGGTGGAGGAAACAGAAACAATCCTTCTTTCTTCAGACAGATTATGTGTCAGATAATTTTCATGTCTTTAGGTCTTAGTGAACATGCCTGCCGTTTCTGATGCGTTGACTGTGTGTGTGCGTGTGTGTGTGTGTTGCAGCATTGCGATCCTGCAGTACCTGGTGCAGAAATGTTCGGTGGCAGATCACTGGTTTCCCGCTGAGCTGCAGCAGAGAGCTCGTGTTAATGAATACTTGTCCTGGCAGCACCTGAACCTCCGATTTCACTGCTCAAAGGTTTTCCTGCTCAGGGTTCGTGTCCCAGATCAGCTCCAGGCTGCAGCTGCTCATCTTTACACACTTTTAATCAGCTCACATTATGTTGCAGGAACATGTCTGACTTCTATTATTTATGCAATATTTGTTTAAAGACACTCTTGTTAATCAGTAAAATTCAAACTAATGTTGAACATCTAAAACTGCAGTCTTGAGCTACCTTAGCTCTAGATTACCCTAAAGAGGAGGATTAGCAGAGATGGTATCATCCAGGACTTGTTATTATGGAATATTGTTTGTTAGCATAGCAAACAGCAACAGTCTGACTGACTGCTACCAGAGAAGAAGGTGAGTTACGACAACTGATAATATCCAGGTTCTTTATCTGGGAAATAATGGCAGAATGATCATCATATGACCACAGCAGCATTAAATAAAAACCACAGTCAGAATAAATGCAGCAGATGTGTTTACAGTACCTGCTGTAACTACGAATGATTTCTGCGGACAGATCATGCATCGACCCCTGATGGGCTCCGAGGCCCCGAAGGAGAAGCTGGACGCCACTCTGGAGGACATGAAGCAATCCCTCGACCTGCTGGAGGAGAAATTCCTCCAGGACAAGCCGTTCATCGTCGGGAATAAAATCTCTCTGGCAGATCTGGTGGCCATGGTGGAGATCATGCAGGTAAAGATACAAACACCTGATTACCTGCTCTCACTGCTACAGCTCATTCTCACTCACACAGGAAGTTCATCTATTTACTGACAGTAACTGATGTACGTTGCAGTGGGATTTATATCATATTTAAAGTACATTTCTTTAGATCAATTGTAAATATGATCTGTACTGTGTGAAAGTTTCTTACTCTTTAAAATGTGGATTTACATCAGAGAAAAACGCTTTGCTTCACTTTTTTTAACCTGGTCTGTTTTTCCATCATTCTTCAGCTCAGCAGCTAAAACATAAAACCAGCACTAATCTTTTCATACTTCGCCCCCTGCTGGCCACTGGAGGAAACGCTGGATTCAGTTTATATAAAACCATCTTTTTGTACATTTTAGAAAAGACAAATAAAAACCTTTGTTGCATCAAAAAGCTCAAAAAGGGAAACTGAAAACATTTACTAACCTTCTTATGTTTAATGTCTTAAACATTCATCATGTATAAGGATGATTAAAATGTTTTATTTTTTGGATTTTTCACATGTGCTTCAAACTGCAGACATTGTAACGGCGAGCAGTTACAATAACAAAGACTATTTTAGAAAAAGAGTTATAGTTAATAACGGCAATACAAAAAAAACTAAAGTTATGTCTATAAATAATGTCTCATGTTCTGTAAACTAAATCTAAGTTACATTTTCTATCAGCTGTTTGGATCAAATTACAGAAACTTCTCTGCTTTGAAATGGCAGCTGATGTATAACATTTGGTTATTGTACTAAAGCGGTTTGTATCCTCCTCAGAGTCAACATTTTACCACAAATTTAACCAGAATTTAAAGCCACAACAAAATATTCCTCCTGAAACGGCAAGAAGAAATAAACATTACTAATTAATACCGATCTGGACTCACATGTTAAAAAAATGACTATAATATACCATTCAGCCTTAACCTTTAACATTTTCTTATGACAGTAATAAATGATACCATAAATGTCCTGATCAGAGGCAGCGGTGGAAATGATTTCAATAGATTTTTCATTTCCAGTTTAAATGATGAATGAATGTGATGACTCCTGTTCTGAGCCGTCATGCTGATGTTTGCAGCCTCTGGGAGTCGGCGTGGATCCGTTCCAAGGCCGGCCGAAGCTGACGGCCTGGAGGGATCGGGTGAAGAAGGAGCTGGGAGGGAAACTGTTGGACCAGGCCCACGAGGCGCTGCTGAACTCCAGCGGCCTGCAGGAGAAGATGCAGAACAACACCGAGACGCTGCAGAAACTCAAACCAATGTTCCTCAAGTTTTTCCACTGAGAGCACAGAAATACAAATCTGATGGTTGTTTCTGCAGAACGCCTCCAAATGTTTAATCTGAAAGAAAGAACTGAACCATCATCCAGTTATAGAAGGGATTAAAACTGGAACTAAGAACTGTTCAATAAAAACATGAACAATATGAACTGATTTACAAAATGTTTTTTTTATTTTCTAGCAGACGACAGGAGTTCAGTACAACTTACTGCTAGGCACATTATTCCTTAACCAGCGACATGTTCAGATGTTTGCTGATCTGCAGCAGAATGATGGATTCCTGAACGTCTTGATGCTGCTCTGTCCGTCGTCTGTTTGCAGCTCAGTGAATCCTGCAGGAGCTACAGTGGATGTCTTTGTGTGCAACCATGAATTTCTGTCTTTGTTGGTCACTTTTTCCACACAATCTTTCTGTTCTGCTGCAAATAAGAACTTCTTTATTGGGATTCAGTTTGCACTTTAATATGTTGATGTGTGAAGACAGAAACAGTTTCATTGGATCTTTGGATCTGAAAGGAGACAATTCTGTTACCTGCAGCAACTACAAAGTTGCCTTGACATTTGAGGAGAAATGTGCAAAATTTTAGACAAATTTTATTTTTCCTTCTCCATCCAAGACTTCCATCCATTTTATCCTGATCAGCATACAGGATATAATTCGTAAAATCTCCTACTTTATCTGCTTTAGGTCTAGATGATCATAATCTGAAAGCTTCTAAAGTTTCTACAATTAAAAATAATCTGTTCATAATCCTTTAGTTTATCTTATGTTTAAAACAGCAGTCTTGGTAAATAACTAGAACATAACACTTATTATTTTTAAACACTAAATTAATCCAAAATGCTGCTGCCATCTTGTGTTCCGTTTAAAAACTCTGTTTTTGCTTCTTTAGACGTTTTCTAACATGCATCTGATTCCAGATGCTGAACAGCACGAAATTAGTTAAAAATCTGGGCAATGTCGCCACCTGGTGGCCATTAAAACTGGTGTAATGTCGCCCTCTGGTGGCCATTAAAATCACTGCAATGCCGCCCTCTGGTGGCCATTAAAATCACTACAATGCCGCCACCTGGTGGCCATTAAAACTGGTGTAATGTCACCTTCTGGTGGCCATTAAAATCACTACAATGCCGCCACCTGGTGGCCATTTAAAATCGGTGCAATGTCGCTCTCTGGTGGCCATTAAAATCGGTGCGGAGAAGAATAGGAAATAACAGTTGAAATGACAAATACAAAATTATGAATTTACAGAAAACCAAAAACATAATTTAAATTTAAAAAATTGTATTTAAAAGTTTATCTCTTTCTTGGTAATTCATTATTTCAACCTGTGAATAAAATATTCCATCAACCATTGATTTAAAATTTTAGTTAAACTATTTTTCAGAGCTATCATCATAAATAATAGTTTCTTTGGGTTGATTTGATCAGAATGTGGTTTAATGTCGCCGCAGCAGCTGGACATGTGACCCGGTCCACACAGGAAGAAGAGTCACTCCGCGGTTCCTCCTGCAGAACTCCAGCCGACTCTGGTTCTCCTCTCGCCATGCCTTACTGCGACCCGCTCGGCTTCTGTCAGTACCAAACCAACAAGCTGGTCCGGATCCAGAGCGTCCGGCTCGGTTCGCTCAAATGGAGCCTGAACGGGGCGATCCTGCTGTTTATCTGGTGAGCAGAAATATTTCACACCCACGCATCTTCCTGCAGGGAGCAGCTGCACTTTCTGCTGCACTTTCACTGGTTCCGTTATTCCATTTCACTGCTGAACGGCCCTGAAACCGAACCATTAACTCCTGATCTGCTGCACTTGTTCTGAATTTACAAGGGATTAAAACTGGAACTAAGTTTTAATCCCTTCTAATTAATATAAAACCTTATATTAAGGTTTTATATTAAAACTTTAATATAAAAGAATCGGGTCGTTTTGTAGCGTCTCTTTGTTTCCCTGCAGTAAATTTGAGCAAATAGTTTTTCTGCAGACAATTGGAGCTGAATGCAAATTATTAATGCAACTAATCTGCAATAACTGATACGAAATGCAAATTAAAATGTAGAAATTATTAAATTCAGCTAAATGAACTCTTAAATGCACAAAATTTAGATATAAAATTACGATTAAAAGTAAGTTTACTGGTAAAGACTTGGACTTGGAGTTGATAAATTTACAATTTGTCAACTGTAAATTTACAGTTGATAAATGTAAAAGTTATTAAAAATAAACAGAAAATGGTCTGAGATCTTTGTGTTGGTTTGGTTTTCTTCAGACATGCTGGTGTTGATGATCATCTCTGTTTTCCTCTTCTAAGTTTAATTCAAATGTATTTTTGCAAACTTAACTCATGCTGCCATATTTTAGGGAGACGTTTTTTCCAAACAAACTATTCTATTACAATCCTTTTTCTCCTGGCATAAAGTTTAATATTGAAGGTGATTATGATCTGTTTTTACTTTGCTTCCTCAGCATCATGATGCTGTGGAACAGGAAGTACCAGGAGTTTGACCTGGTGGTCAGCTCCGTCACCGCCAAGGTCAAAGGTGTGGCTCAGACTCGCCTGCCGGGGGTCGGGGACGTGGTGTGGGACGTGACCGACTACAGCGGCTCCTCTCAGGTGGGAGATTCATGATCTGTCCAAAAATAGAAATATTGTTGAGAAGAAAATTGAAAGACTTTTCTTCTTCTTCTCTTTTTAGGACAGAAACTCCTTCTTTGTGGTGACCAACGTTATTGTGACAAAGAATCAGAAGCAGGGAAAATGTGCAGAGGTGCTTTAAATATTAACTTGCCATGTTTTATTAACTTCATTGTTGCTGAAAACTAATAGACGTATTAGCTTTTAGCTAATACGTCTATTAGTTTTCAGCAACAATGAAGAAAACAAAAAACAATCTCCAAAAATAATAAAGCATCACATTACAGCGGCAAAATAAAGAGAAGTGATGAAAACTTTAAATAAAATGGATTTTTAACCCTGGTTTAAAGGAAGTCAGTGTTTCAGCAGTTTCTTAGTTTCCTGGAACTTTGTTCCAGATTAGAGGAACATAAAAAGTGAGTTCTGCTTCTCCATGTTTGGTTCTGGTGGAAATGTGTAAAAACTTTTAAAACGATCAAAAAGTCTGGAAACCTGCAGAAAAAATCACTTTAACGGATTTTAAACGTCTGACTGAATATCAGTGACATGTTGACGTTTTATTTTATGCATCTTTATCTCCATCATTTGTTTTTCACTCAGGTTGTAATTAAACATTTTAGTTTTCTCAGGTTTTTATCTCTTGATTTTACTGTTCTACTGTTGGTTTTAATTTTGGTTTCTGTTGTACAAAACTTTGTGATTTTATGTCTGTGAAAATCGCTTTATAAATTAACTTTATTTACTTATTTCAAAAGTTCAGCTCCATAATAAAACCCGAGTTCTGATGAAGCCTGTTTGTGTCCCAGGTTCCCTCTAAAGGCCGACTGTGTCGCTCCAATCAGGACTGTGAGGAAGGAGCCTGGAACCAGCAGAGCCACGGTAAACCCACTGGTTTCACTGGACAGCTGCCGAGGTTTAAACTGGTTTCACTGAACAGCTGCAGGAGTTAAACTGGTTTCACTGAACGGCTGCAGAAGTTTAAACTGGTTTCACTGGCTGCAGAGGTTTAAACTGGTTTCACTGGTTAATCATAACCTGCTTGCTGCTGCAGCTGCTTCACAGAAATCACTAAACACATCGAATCTGTCTTAATCCGCCTCTAAACGAACCAGTTCCAGCTGCTGGAATCTTTCTGCTGTAACAAACTCCGGACTGTTTTCGTCCTGCAGGGATTCAGACGGGATCCTGCGTCAAATTTGATGTGATGAAGAAAACCTGTGAAGTTTCTGCTTGGTGTCCGATTGAAACCCAGACAAACCCTCCAAGGTTTCCATTTGTATTTTTTTATAATAAAAAACTATTCTTCTGTCTATCTTGTATTCATATCTTGTGTTGAGAATGTCCATTCAGTTGCACAATCTGCGTTTCCATTACAACCCAGTATTGCGCTAATGTAAAAGAAAATATAATATCACAACTGAACTGTTTCTATTAGTAGGAAATGCTTTTGAAATCACACATGAATATGTTTGTTCACATGATAAGTTGAAAAATCACGCTACGCCATCATTCTCCAACTACTTCCTGTCACCTTCTTCATTTCCGTCAGTAGTAACATCTGGCTGTTGATCATGTGATGCAAAAAAAAAAAAGTGATTCTGTTGCAGTTTTGTGAAATTTCACAAAACTCCTCATCCTAGGCAAAACTTTTAATCAACAAAGTTGTTTTTAAATTGTTTAATTTCATTAAGTGAATTTATTTTGTAAGAACCTCAGAAACTCTCAGGAACTGAAGATCAGGACTGCAGGAACTGGTTTCAGCTGAGATGTGATAATGAACATTTTTCTTTCCAGACCTGCTGTGCTGGCAGCAGCTGAGAACTTCACCGTCCTCATCAAGAACAACATCAGATTTCCAGCCTTCAACTTCATCCGGTGAGAATCTGAAATGTTTTCAGAAACTTTTTCAATGTTTCAGATCCATCAGACGCTGCAGGAGTTTTTCTGAGCCTTGGAAAAGGATTTTAATTACAGATTACAGCAAATGTTGTCTCAAGACCATTTAGTAGGAATAAAGAATGCATGTAAGGAAATGTTTGGTTGGTTAAATTCAGCCGCCTGCAGCGTTTCCTGACTCAGGCCTCTGGATCTGTTTCGCAGTCGGAACATCCTCCCTCAGATGAACGACGCCTACCTGAGGAGCTGCCACAGAGGCAACGACTCGCTCTGCCCCATCTTCCGACTGGGAGACATGGTGCGGGAAGCCGGGGAGAAGTTCTCCGACATGGCAGTGGAGGTAGGGAGGCTCTGCAGGAACCTCCATCCTGCTCCTCATGGCTGGAAAACATTTTGAATGCAGGCTGGCAGCAGAAAGATTTTTCTGTTTCCCTGTTTGCTTGTCCTGAGAGAAATGAAACTGATTATAAAGCTAAAAACAGGAAGCAGCGAATGTTTAAAGGTTCATAATGATGTTTTCTCATTTTCACTCTCTACTAAAATGGGTTTTATTAACTTATTGAAGAAAAAGCATTTCTCCCACCGGTTTATATGAATAAGAATTGAACCTCTTTTAAGAACTGACTTGCAGGAGGTGAATGTCTATTAACTCATTTTCTGCTACATATTTTCATTTGTTAGTTTGTAAAAATTAGGTTTTGCTTTCATACTAAAGGTTTTTATTTTTTTGTAAAATTGTTTTGCATTTTCATGTTTGAAATTGAGAATTTTGTTATAAAAATGAGGAAAAAAAGCTTTAACATCGACTCAAAAGACTTTAGTCGATGCAGTGATGACATCAATAAGTAAAATCATAGCAACAGTAAAGCACGGTGGTGGTAGTGGGATGGTCTGGGCTGCTTCAGGATGACAACAACTGGAAAGTCTTTAGCAGAAAATCCATGAAGAAAAAGAATGAAAACGATTGGGAGTGGTCTAGTTAAAGACCGGAATCCCATTAAAATGACGAGTACTGGGGTCAAATTCCCCCACAGTGATGGGAATATTCAGTAATTAATAAATAACTGAAATCATCTTTTGAAAACAGAAAATCTGTAAGGAATGAAATATATTATTTTACAGAATTATATGTTCAATTACTTTAGATTAAATGCAGCATATTTTCTTTATTCCTGTAGATTAACATTAAATGTTTGTGCTTCATGCAGAAAAGCCTGAAAATCAACAACAAATATTAAAAATATTAAATTAGAAATGTGTAGGAGTCCTGGTGGCTAACCGTTGTTTCCCCTGTTGGCCACAGGGGGGCGTCATCGGCATTCAGATCAAATGGGAATGCAACCTGGACCGGCTGATGCAGCGCTGCCTCCCCAGGTACTCCTTCAGACGGCTGGATGAGAGAGAGAGCAACAAGACGCTTTACCCCGGACTCAACTTCAGGTGAAGGTCATCAGGTCATCAGAGTCGCCATGGAAACCAGGACAATAAGGAGTTTGAATGATTAACCCCCGGAGGATCTGTCGGAATAGATTTGATGTAAAAAACAAAACTTTTTCTCGTCTCCTCAGGTTTGCGAAGTACAACATGGTGAACGGCGTTGAGCAGCGAACGCTCTACAAAGCCTTCGGGATCAGATTCGATGTCATGGTGTTCGGACAGGTTAGCCTTCCTTATCTCTTCTGATTAAAGTTGCTGCTCTGGATCTTTGGGTTTGGAAACTATTGAGCTCTCTGATAGAAAAGGAGACGCTGGATTTAAAGGACTGGCAGGATAAAAGGGCCTGGAATGGATCCGCTTAGTAAAACTGTTGGTTTGCACTCAGAAAGATTCTTTCTTAATCACATTTTGTTCCACTGATAAGGAAAGTCAATGGCCTCAGTCTGGATGTGAAAATCCTGCAACATTTAAAGAGTCATAATCCTGCCAACAACGCCAAAAAATGGGAAGAATTAAACAAACCAGCCTCAGATTCTGATCCAACTGAATCCTTTCCCTCATCTTTCAGTCCAACTTTCTGGTGGTCCAGTCATGATTTTCACCTTTTCCTCTTTCTGCTGTCAGACATTTATTTTGAAGTTTCTAATGTCTAATGTTTTATTTTACATGGTGGCTCGGATTCCTCCTTGTTGTTCAAAGTAACATTTTTGATCCTCAACATGTTGTATTACTCAACACAATTTCCTGACATGCAGTACAAGATGTTTTACATGTTTTCTTGCTCTGTTCTGATTGGTGGCAACATTTTAGGTCAGGCGTTTTTATTGATCCCAGGATTGGAGAATTATTTCCGCCCAGAGGAACTCCTGGCCTCCATGTTTCTGGATGTTTGGTTGGTTCTCTCTGGAGATAACAGCGAAGCGTTCACTTTGTGTTTCAGGCAGGGAAGTTCAGCTTCATTCAGCTCATCATCTACATCGGGTCGACGCTGTCGTACTTCGCTCTGGTGAGGAGCAGCACACAGTCACAGAACGACCGACGACGAAAACGTTTCAGACACGGACGGATCTGCAGTCCGTTTATGTTCACTGACTAGAGAAAGGCTTGTAATTAATTTCCCCAACACTAGATGTCACTAAAGGCTCAACATTTTTCCAGTTCTGGTTCTGGTTCTGGTATAAAGTCAGTCATTTTCTCCAGTCTGTGTTTTAAATCCCCAGACGACGATGTTGATCGATTGGCTGCTGGAAACCAGCTGCTATTCTGCAGACGTCGGACAGAACTACTCTGAGAGGAAAGTGGAATCGGTTCCGGACGCGCAGCAGGTGAGGATGTGACCCGGTGTTGTTTGGCAAAGCGGTCGGCACCAGAAGTCCATCATCACTCCTCTGACTGTGTTGCAGTGCATCCTCTGCGTGTCGTACGTCGATGAAGAGAAGCTCCGGCTGGTCAAGAGGTCGAGCAAGAAGAGTCTCCAAAACATCAAACCCATGTCAGTTCTGCCGCGCAAGGTAAAGCTGGTTCTGTAAGAACCCAGAGCAGAACCGGTCCAAACCCGCATGAACCACTTCAACATGAAGCTGCTGCAGTTTTAGGTTTTCCACCGTTCACACTGTAAATCTTTTTAATTACAGTTCAATAATGTTCAGCTGAATTTTGATGGTGATTAGAAAATAATAAACATCTTTGACAAAGATCAAAAAAACAAAATAAACTTAAACCACGATTATGTTATAGACCATCAGAAACATTTGAACTTATTAAGGTTTTTCCATCAGTCATTGCAGCAGTAAAGCAGAGCTGGTACTGGACTCAGTTTTTAGCTGCTTTTCTAAAGTCCAGAACAAAACGTTTCTGTTTTTCTACATCTGTAGAATCAGAGCAGAATAATGACTTTGCTCTGGTTCATTGTGGCTCATTTCCACTGCGGCTCTGGAAAACGATTTATGCTCAGATTTTCCAGTAGACGTTTCCAGTAACAGTTGGACTCTTACTGGACATAATCTGAGTTTTATTCCTGAAGACTTTTCTGTCCCCTCAGGAAAACTCGGGACACCTGAGAGCCGCTCTCTGCCTCCTGCAGCCGGACGTCAACGCGGACGCTCAGCCTCCCCAGGACCAGAATCTGACCTCTGACCCCAAACGGCGCCAGCCAGGCTGGTGTAAATGCGGCTGCTGCACTTCCTCTGCCCTCCCCCAGGAGGAGCTGTGCTGCAGGCGGAGCGACGGCGCCTGCATCACCTCGTCTCCTCCGTTCAGGCGGCTGGTGTTGGACCGGTCACTGCTGCAGGCCGTCCTGCTCTACCAGGACCCGCTGTCTCCCCCTGCTGGCGGGGCGCAGCCCGCCGCCCTGCGTCACTGCGCCTACAGGCAGTTCATCAGCTGGAGGTTTGGGCTTCCTCCTGATGACTCCCAGCCTGTCATCCCCAGCTGCTGCGTTCAGAGGATCAGGGAGGAATATCCGAGTCCAGACGGACGCTACAGCGGCTTCACGCCCATCAGAACCGTCTCTGTCCCGACCCAAAGCAACGGGGAGCTCTGAAACACTGACTCCTCCTGCTGCTAACAGCTTTTTGTTACTCTGAGATACTAAAAAGAAGAAATGTGTAAAGTTTGTTCAGTTTGGTGAAAAATTTCACAAAGCAAATAAATAATTTAGTCTAATATTATGTGGTATTTCCTCAGTTTGAGGTTCTGGTTCTGGTTCTTCCAGGTTAGATGCTTTCTGGACTTTGTGTCAATGCCACCAAGTCAAATTCAATTTAAAACATAGTTTATTGATCCCAAAGGGAAATTAAATGAGACAATTTATCAGTTTTAATCTGGATCTTTGGCTTCGATTCCAGATGATTCACATTTTATCACAAATCAGCATAAAATAAAAATAAACAAGATACAAAAAAAATAAAATGTGTGATGATCAAATTTTATTTATTTAAAACTGACAACTATACTAAAGCAAAACTAATCGAGAATATTATATCGTCCAGAATATGATTCCTTTTTACTGCCGTTTCAAAGCAGCTTCTCTTAGTTTCAACTAAACTAAAAAAACTAAATAAAAGCTTAGATGTGTTTTTGAAACCAACATGAAAGTTTCTCATGTCTCTGAAAGGGAGATTTTATTTATTTAAACATGATTATCATGTTTTGCCTCGACTTTTTTTTACCTGTTGTATCTGAAAACATACTTAAACTTATGCTGTTAATTTTTTTATGTTGTAGCTCATACAGCACAAATAAAACATATTTTTGACCTTCATTCATTTTTGACCTTCAGTGTAGAAAACAGTGCACAAAGTTTCAGACAAGTTTGAATGTATTTGGATGAATTAAATGGTAAAAATCTTTTTCTGTGTCTTTTATTGCTGTTTGTTTTATTCAGTCTGAAAATTGGCTGTTTCCTCTGAATCCATCAGGATTTGTTCCCACTTCAATTATCAGTTTTTTTCTCTTTTCTGCACTTTGCAGCGTTAAAATTAAAAACTAATTTACACCTTTCTTCTCTCCTGTCACTGAATAAATCACTGGTTTCTCAGATCAAACATGTTTTTCACTGCAGGAAGATCATGAACTAATATGAACAGGATTATTTTGTACTTGCAGGATAAAATCTTCTCCTTCACACATTTTTTTATTCTCACATCTTTGCTCTATAATTCAGAAGACGGCTGGTGATGGAGGCGTTTCTGATCTGCAAGCTGTGAAGCAGCGACTCCTTCATTATTTTCACTCTGGATTTATTCATTAACACCATGATGAGCTGATGAACTCAGTAAGTCTAAAATTATTGCCTTTCTGGTGTAAACAGAAGCTCTGATGAAATGAGGATCTTTCCTGTGAGTTTTCATTTGAAGCAGGTTTGAGAACAACGTTCAGATTCATCTAAAAAGAGAAATGTGGATATAATATTTATTCTGCTGGTCCAGTGATCCGATGTTTCTGAGGGAAAACCTCCAATTCATGATTAAATTAAACTCAGTGGATTCCTTCTCTTTGACTCAAAGATGCTGGAAGATGTTTCATTTTATTCTTTTGTTGTCAGAATGGGGGGAAAAAAAAAAATCTTCCAGAAATGTCATCTCTATTTTTATTTAAACTGAGCAAACATTGTTTTTGTAATGAAAACACTGTTTTGTAAAGTGTTTTTTCTGCAAATATATTCAGATCTGCTGATATGATTATTTCCACCTTTAAATTGAGGCTGAGAGCAAACTAAATATTTAAATATTTTAAGTTAAAATAAATATTTTAAATAATAAGTTCACAGACTAAACCAGCTGATTTTGCTGAAAGTGGCTGGAGTTTCCAGACTGGCCACCAGAGGGCGGCAGTGTGGCGTGAAATGTTACAGACAGTAACTGGAGCATCTGACAGCCAGTGGCTCATTAACAATCACCAGGCGTGTTTTTGAAGAGTCTCATTTAAAAGGTTTTTACATTACAGGTTCAGTTTGAGGCTGAAATCAGTAAAATCTGGTTTCTTCCAGTCAGAGCATCACTGACTGGGTTATAAAATGTCAGTTTCTTTCTTTCATGCATAAATTCTTCTGGGTTTTCCTCTTTTCTGTTTTTAGCTCCACGGTAACAGTGTGACCTGAAGGAGATCCCAGAGGAATTGAATAAACTTTAAGCACATGTTCACATGGTCGGGGTGGGTGGGGGGGGTTCCTGGTGCCACAGTCAATTAGGAGTTGGTTCATGTCTGCACAACTAATAAATGACTGAACAAACCGTCAGCTGAAGCTCAGCGCTGCAGGAGGATGCAGCCTGTTGCTGCCTCTGCAGCAGAGAGGAAGTCAAACCAACACGTCTGATTCATTTCTGCTTCACAGAGCATGAAGAGCTGCATATGAAACGGTTCAAACCTTGTGAAACGGCTACAGAATCCGACCTCCTCTTGTTTTTCACTAAACTGTGGAGTAAAGAGTTGATCCTCAACTCTGCAGGATGTTTGCTGTGTGGACAAACAGATGAGTGATGCAAACTTCAAAACACAAAAACAACAGAAAACAAAGCAAAACAAAATAAAACAGGAACCAAAACTAAAATTCTGCAAATATCAAAAACAACATATGAAACGCTGCAAACCTGATCCACAAAGCAGAAGTCCTCCAGACCACTAGGGGGAGTCGACAACCAAATCAAACAGGATGTCATGAAGCCTGGAGGAAGAAAGATGTGTGTGTTATACTGAAAGTCTTTTACAATATTATAGTGTAGTTACACAGGTAATGTTACCAACTCAAGACGCCCCCTGGTGGTCTGGAGGAATGTGGAGCATCTTGCCTGGTTCTGGATGTTTCTCCCTCAGCAGGGAGGCGAAGTGCTGTGACTCAGGAGTTTTACCAACCGGTAGATGGTGCACTCGGTGACGTTTCCTTTGCCTTTCCAAATGGAAACTGTTCATTTGTTCCTGGCAACAATCTGGTTAAAGACACAGTAAGAAGGTAGAGCTTCGATCTCCCAACATCTTCCACACATCAGCAGTAATGTCATCTGGGACTGGAGGTTTGCTGTTCTTCATTTTGGCTGTGGCCTGGTTCGCTTCAGCGGTGGATTTCTGCAGCACAGATCCCAGGATTGGTGGCAGGAAATGATGGGATGGTGAGGAAACTCAGCATTGCTGATGAAGGCGAAATACGTAGACCACCTGCAGAGGATCCCTGGTCAGTCTCACAGACCTCTTCCTTATCTCCCTTGGTTTGTATAATGTGTCTGACATCTTGAGTAGAAAAGACTGTAAATGGTGTTTGCTTGTGCTGGTGGATCCAGTTGGTCATGTAGTGGCAGCTCTTCATGGTAATCTGCACCAGCCACAGATTTCAGGATGTGGTTTCGATCCAGGTCTTAGCAGAACCTGCTCTTCCTCCAGATCCTGTAGGTCTGCAGTTCTTTGTTCTACCACCATGTTTCCCAATAGTTTCCCTGATGGATCTTCTCCATCACCTCCTTCCACATGACATTTGCATCCTGGATGGATCTGACTGAAATCCACCAGATCATCTTCAGGATCGTACTTTTGTTCTTTTCCTAAGACACTCAAATAGTGAAATGTTTGAGCGACTCGTTTCTTCAGCATTCCCAGATCTTAGCTGATCTTGAGGAAACTTGTCTTTGGTGTTTTCCATCAGTTTCAGATCTTGGCTTTATGTCATCCAGTAGTTCATTTGGGTTTCATGGCCAACATTAGTGTAACTCTCCAGCTGGGTAGACCTCTTCTTTTTGAATCAGGTCATCATCCTGATTCAGACAAATGCCTTCTCATTCCTTTCTCCCAGTCCATGCCCACCATGGTGCCCCTGGTAGCCATGGCTGCCTGAGGCCTCATGCCCTTTAACCTCCACAGAGGATGATGAGGTCACTTGGTTTGATTGATGGCGTGTTTCCGGTCAAAGATCTGGTTCTCAGAGGGCCACCTCTCTTTCTCCATGTTGATGTTCCTCTGGTTTCTCTGTGTGTAGAGATACTGGGGTTGGAGTTTCCAGTTACTGGTTGAACTCGGCGTCTCTGGACACTTTTAACACACCAGGAGCTCAACCCAGTGCTGCCTTTAGTGAACTTCACTCATTCTGAACACATTTCAAGCTCAGATTTAAACGAGGGTTGTAAGAAAGTTTGCAAATATCGACACAATCCTTTTAGAGTTGAGTGAATTGGGTTATTCTAAAGTTTTTGGGATGTATGCATTATTTATTTTTCTTGAGGCTCATCATTAAACTGTCTGGGTGGACTGGGATCATTCGCAGTAGGAGGATCTGTTTAAGCCACTGGAGTTATTTTAGTAATCTTTGTTCAATGAAAGGGAGGATGGTGGGTTTCATTATGTTGCTGCTGCTCTGTTTTCCAACCAGGTTTGTTCTGTTGCCACACAGAGAATCTGAAGATATCAGCTTTTATGAAAAGTTTCCTTTCTTTCTGTTTAGTGGTTCAGAAACCAGAGCGTTGTCTGTGTGTGTTTCATGTTCAGCTGCGTGTTGATGAGCTCATAAACCCTCGTTTTAACGCTGCTGGTTTAATGCCTTTGTGTGTGTTTGTGTGTTTGTGTGCGGCGGCTCTGAGCCTCGGGTCAGCAGCAGGCTGAGCGTCACATGATCCCAGTCACACGGTGATTCTCCTGTCCACCTCCAAGCTGCAGAGGATCTGGTGGAGGTGGAACCATCCTGGCTGCTGGAAAAGAAAATGATCCAGAAACCACTTGCTGCATTTTTATTGGTTGTGCAGGAGGCTCCACTTCTGCTTTTCAAAGAAGCACACTTATGTATTTATGGACTTGTTTGCAGCCATTTTCACATATCAGTGTAAACGTTGAGTTTGGGGGCAGCAGCAGGATTTAAAGTGACAGGATGCCCTAAACCAGCTGAAAATACAGAACTGAGACCAAAATCTCATCATCTAAGAATGATTTTTATCTAAGAAAAATGTAATGAAGACGTTTCAGAGCCCATTGACCCATCCTGACATGTTCATTAGCTTTAACACAGACCTGGAATCACTGGAAGCATTTCTCTAAGAAAGCAGGAAGCCATGGAGAGGAGGAGGGAAATGTCTGTGAGGAGGAAGGAGGAGGAGACGAAGAGGGAGATAAGAAGCAGGGGGAGGAGAGGAGAGAGGCATTGTGGGTCCATCGTTATCCAGCAGAGCAGCTGCTCCATGCCGGGGCCCTGCAGCCGGAACGCCGGCCGTCTTTCTTTTGTCTGGAGTCGGTTTGAGGAAAAGCTCAACGTGTTTGGAGTGTTTCCATTTTCCAGCAGCAGATGAAGGAAGGTGGCTGCGTCTGGACGGCTGTGTGCAGCGAGCTGACCTCAGGGTTAGGAGCTGAGCGGGGTGATGAGAGGAAGACGAGTTGCTCTGCAGCATCACTCTTCCTCCT
Organism: Alfaro cultratus; assembly: GCA_903066825.1. Taxonomy (NCBI): domain Eukaryota; kingdom Metazoa; phylum Chordata; class Actinopteri; order Cyprinodontiformes; family Poeciliidae; genus Alfaro; species Alfaro cultratus. The sequence goes on along the minus strand of CAEFZX010030855.1, from coordinate 30,872 downwards.
TATTGTTTCCCCTTCTTGCCCGCATGCACACGTTTCCCCGCCTGCAGCAGCAGCGCAGACCGGCTGCATCATGCGTGCGTCTGAGGGCGACCGCAGCTGCGCGGCCGGCCGGGCGGCCGCTGAGGGGGAGACATGCTGACTGAAGGACAATGACCTGGCTTTGTTTTCTGAGCAGCATACCAGACAAACATGTTGAGGATTTAAAGGAACGGAGTTTAAAGATGGGATGACCGCTGAACCTGACCCAACATGAACTCCTCCTCCAATCCGAACCAGAGCGGCTCTCCTTTGTTCTGCCTGCTGGGAGCGGTGGGTTACTCCCACAGCCTGGACACCTGCCTGCTGGAGGTGGCCATCATCCTCTTCCTCGCTGTGCTCATCATCGCTGGGAACCTGCTGGTGATCTTCGTCTTCCACTGCGCGCCGCTGCTGCACCACCACAGCACCGGACACTTCATCCAGACCATGGCGTGCGCCGACCTGCTGGTGGGCGTCAGCTGCCTGGTGCCGTCTCTGTCCCTGCTGCGCTGCCTCCCGGGCCTCAACCAGCAGCTCGCCTGCAAAGCCTTTGGCTACGCCGTTTCTGTGCTGAAGAGCGTCTCCATGGCGTCGCTGGCCTGCATCAGCGTGGACCGCTACATCGCCATCACCCGCCCGCTGTCCTACGCCACGCTGGTGACGCCGTTCCGGTTGCGGGCGTGCATCGTCCTCATCTGGGTTTACTCCGCCCTCGTCTTCCTGCCGTCCTTCCTGGGCTGGGGGAAGCCCGGTTACCACGGCGACGTCTTTCAGTGGTGCGCCGAGTCGTGGAGGACCAACCCAACGTTCAGCACCTTCATCGTGGCACTGCTGTACGCGCCGGCGGCGCTCACCGTCTGCTTCACGTACGGGAGCATCTTCCGGATCTGCCGGCAGCACACCCGGGAGATCAGCCAGCGCCACGCCCGCTTCGGCGCGCAGGCCACGCCCACCAGGGGCGAGCGCTGCGACGGCTGCACAGACAAGCGCTACGCCATGGTGCTGTTCCGCATCACCAGCGTCTTCTACGTGCTCTGGATGCCCTACATCCTCTACTTCCTGCTGGAGAGCGCCGGGCTGTACCGCCACATGGTGGCGTCGTTTCTCACCACGTGGCTGGCGATCAGCAACAGCTTCTGCAACTGCCTCATCTACAGCCTCTCCAACAGCGTCTTCCGAAAAGGCCTGGGCAGTCTGCTGCAGCCGCTGCTTCCTTCCTGCCTCGGCTGCGCAGACGGCAGGAAGGCTCCGCCCACCGGAAGTCTGCGCACCGACACGCGATGCCACGTCTGACTCTCTGCAGCGCGGATTGGTGGAGATGTTTCAGTCTGTTTGGCGCCTGCGGGACCACAGAGAGGCGGCTGCGCTGATGCCTGCTGGTCCTTAGATGAAGTGGAAACAGGAGTGAATGAAACTCACTGGAGGAACAAAGTTTGACACCAAACTGCATGAAAACGTCAATGTGTGAATTCAGAGAATCAGTTAAAAAGGAAAGTAAAGTTCAACCTGCTCAGTCAAATCCAGCAAATGCAAAAAGTTAAACAGTTTATTGCCTCGGGCTGGGAGAAACGGCAAAGAAAAAAACTTGATAATTAATTTCTTATTTTTTATGTTGGATTTTTGATAAACTTACATTTAATTCTCCTAATATTTCAACCGTCTTCTATTGAGATTATTTTGGCAGTATTTCAGCTTTATTGTCATATGACTTTATTTTTGTAAAAGATAATTTTTTAGCCTGACCATTATATTTTATTAGTGAACCTGAATTCAAAGTCCAAATAAATAGAAGCTGTAAAACACAACAAGATGGCCGACCTGAGACATGGAGACCCGAGGAGATGATTGGTGGAAAAACGCATATTTTCCAAAGCTGTGATGAACTGATGGGATGTTTGATGGGATGAACTGATGGGATGTTTGGTGGTTTCCGGGTGGATGTCGGTGTGGAGGTGAAAGCGGCGGCGGCGGCTCAGACTCCAGATGTCCAGGATCTGTGTGAAAATCTCCTGATCTGAGTTGAACCTGAGCTGAGGAAACTCAGCAGACTCCTGTACGCCGTGTTTGTTCAGCCTGGATTCATGCAAAATGTTGATTTATGAATCAGCTCGGCTCTCTGACCTGCGGCGTTTTTCCACCTGCCGTCTGTTGAACGGCCAATAAGGAGACAGTTTATTTATTTGGGAGGTTTGATCAGCAGATCTCCAGTCTGAATCTGAGGCGTTTCTGTTTGAAGCACTAAATGTTTTACTGGTTCAATTGATCCTGACATCTGATTCATATCCTGGATATGATCCGAGGTTTTGGCTTTTTTTAATCATTTTTTCTTCTTAAAGGTTTGATCTGCTTCTCTCTCAGCATTATGGAGAGTCTGACAGTAACTGAACCTTTTCTAGGTATTAAAACCAATATTTAAAGCTAAACTATGTGTTTAAAGATTTTAAAACAAAAAAATGAAAGAATTATTACTGTTGTGGCTCATTTTAGATTATATATTGCTCTAATTTTGACTATTGTGGCTGTAATAATGTATCTAACTTGTTATTTTGCTACAAAAACAGAAAGTGTTGAATCTTTAAAGTTTATGCTGCTGTTTGATCATAAAACTGACTTCAGTTTCAGGTTTTCAGATGAAATTTAGAATAAAAACCATCAGATAATTTGAGTAATGAGGCTTTCAGCTGATCCAGTTAAACTTTAACGGCTCCATTTATTGCACTGAATGTTAAGTTTCTCTGTTTCTGAACTGAAACAGCAGAAACTGACCGAAGTGTCGATTCGGCTCCATTTTATCACTCAGACTTTAACTCTGGCAGCTTCTGGAACTTTTTACAGTTTTAAAATGTAAAACATCGTTTCCTTAAAAAAAGAGACGCTTTTACAACCAGATATAAAAATGGAGATATGTGACTTTATGACTAACATTATTATTCTAGAAATACATTTTTCAGATTTGTACCATACATATCACTTTATTACAGCATAAATCTGAATCACTTCATAGCAAAACGTTTCACATTGTGACATTTATATTGTGTAAACGCGATAATTGAGGATCATAAATCCTCAAACTCTTCGGTTTACATGAGCTGCATCTGTTTGACCTTCTGGAGGTCAAGAATCTGAGGCCCAACAGCAAAATATAATATTTACACTGTAAAAACTTTGTCAAAAATAATATGAATATTGTAATAAACTATTTCTTGTACTTTGAAGTTTAATATCATGAGTGGCACCAAGAAATGAAACCGAACAGCAAAGTTTGATTCTTCCAAACAAGAAAACCAGTTTAGATCCTTTAGCTCGCCGGCTAACAGTGTGTAGCAACAGGTGGGGGAGGGGCAGCAGCATTCTGTGATTCTTTCCATCCAATTCTGACATTTTATCTGGGATTTCTTTAAATGGAAGTTAAACTGCAGAAATGAGATTTAAACCTTCACTTGTTAAACTTAGTACTGAAATCTGACCCAGGATTTAATAAACTGTTTCATTTTTGAGCCTGAAACGGTTTATTAAAGCAAAATATCATTAAAATATTTTAAGCATCATAAGATAATCAGAAAGTCTGGATTTAAAACCATTAAACATGAAATTCTGAGTTTCTGCTTCTGAATTTAAAGTTTTTGCTCAAAGACCAGAGGAAGAAAAACTGGGAAATGAAATGAAATAAACTGAAAAGTGAATGTTTTTATTAAAGGTTTTTATTAAAGGTTTTTATTAAAGGTTTTTATTAAAGGTTTTCCACCTTATTGTGGGTTTTATGTGAGAGAAATTTAATCCCAAACCACAAACTGTTTTAAAGGTGAAGCTTCAACTATTTTATTAATCTGAGACATTTTTTATTGTTGTGGATTAACAGGAAGAGTTGATTTTAAAAAACTTCTGTTTGTTTTTGTGACTTTTCCATAAAAATCTTCCAGTTTAAAGAGCTTTAAATGTTTAAACTTTAACTTTCCTCTCTGAGGTTTTCCTTCAACAAAGTCTCTGTAAAAAACTTCGGTTTGCATGAACTGCGTCTCATTTATGAGAAAAATGCTGAAAAGCAGAAAAAACTCAAACTATTTTTAGTTTTAATGAATAAGCTGAAGTTAAAAATGATTTAAATAAAGGAAAATGTCTCCTGAAAAACGATGCTCTCAGTGTTTTCTTGAAGCTGAATTGTGTCAGGAAGGAACAACTAATGAAATGAATTCATGGTTTTTGAAGCCGTCGTTGTAACAGGACGTCTCCTTGTTGGAAGTGAACTGAAATGACGCGTTTCATGATTTATTGCTGCGGAAACGACAATAAACTTAATTGGATTCAGCCTGTGGAAACTTGTTGCCTCGTAAAAACAGATTTTGCTTCAGTTATTGTTTTTCACTCTGCAGTCGATCGAAGGGAACGAAGCAAAACTCACAAAGTCTTCAGAAACATCTGAAATAATTTTAAAATCGCATTTTGTAGAACATTTTATGCATGTGCATTTAAAAAAAAATAAAAGCATAATTTAATTATTTTTTTTGTAAGAGGAACAGAAAAGTGTAGTTTTGTTCCTCTTCCTTATGATGATTTAAAGGAAAATAAAAAATGTTGCAGGTTGTAGATTATTGTGTAAAAAGCAGCTTCAGAACCACAGAAATCAGTTTTTTGTTTTGTTTTCAGTTCATTTCTTTCAAGCTGATTCAGAAATAAAAACAAGCAGATATGAAAAAAAGAAATTAAATTTGTTAAGTTCCTCTGTTTCCGTTCAGTAAAACTCGGCAGGTTTTTTAAAGTGTCATCCAGCTGCTGTCGTTCTCCAACGATAACTTTTCAAAAGTTGCACTCAGAATTTTCTGTATGACTATTTGTCGAAAATACAAATTAATGTAATATTTGAACTTCTTTTTATTTCTCTATTACCTAATATTTATTCATCTTATTTATCTATATATTCAGAAAACAGAATCTGTTTAATTTGCCTTTTCTGCTGTGAAAATGAATTATTGAAATGTATCTGATACATTCAGTTTCTAAATGCTGTAGCAACACAGATCTCATAAAATGTACAGTTTTTACTTTCCTGTCATCGTTTGGAGTTTGTGCAATAATCCCACAACGACCACAGATTAATAATCCAGACAAAGGGCTTTAATCTCTGAGCTGTTTGGTTCTCAGCATGAGGTCTGAACATTTTCCTCAAGTTTATTGTAAATAATGTTTATGATTAAAACTTGAATGTTCTGTTTGTTGATGTTTCTGGATTCATTTTAGGTAATAAAAAAATAAACACCTTAAAGCCGTTTTATTGTTATGTTGGAAAAACCCAAAAACATCATACTGGATTATTACATTTAGCTTTAAAGACGTTTTTTGTTTTTTCTTATAATTTTTTTGTTGATCTTTAATGAAATCATTAAAATCATGTGTGTCTCATTAATAATTGACTGTATTGAATTTTACTGATTTGATTCTTTAAACATATAATAGATGTTTCTATTTCCATGCAGAAGGAAAAACTTTCTATTAATGGGAATAAATGAGGAACGATCAGAAGGTGTTTTTATTTCATGTCATAAACACATTAACATAAAGTTCAGTGGGAAGACAGAATAGCAAACCTGTGATGGATTTATTAATTATTATAGAACATGATTACTGGTAAAGAGATTATGATGAAAGTCTTTGTAATAAAATCATGTAAACATGTGGTTCTCACATCCCATTAAGGTTTAGAGTCTGAATGAGACGTTTCTGCTGACGGACATGAAGCTCAGTGAACTAACAGGCAGCAGGACCAACATTTAAAACAAATAAAAGGAGAATAAAAGTTGATTTTAATGCTCCAAACCCATCCAGCCTCCGTTCTGCTTCAATAAATTTACTCTTTCTGGAAACTTGCTGATGTCAAACTGAGTCAGCTCAAACTTTTATCAGAAAGTCAAACCAAATGTTTTTTACAGTGTTGATTCTCTCTGTTTGCAGTTTTGCCTTCAGGTCACATGACTGTTGTCTCATTGCCAGACGATCGTTTCTGCCGCCTCACATGATGCTGCTGAAGAATTAAAGGAATCTGTTCATCAGAGGAAACGAAGTGATGAGGAAACCGGCAGTCGGTTTGTTTCTGTGGCTCCAGTCAGAAAACAGAAAAACAAAATTCATCCAGTTTAGCAAATGAAAACATAATGTTCTGGATTTTTCTTTAAACTGAAAATGCTCTGCGCTGTAGTTCACCTCCTGCTTTTGGAGAGTTTCCAGTCCGATCGTCCTTCTGTCACAGGAAGAACATTTCCAGGATTAAAGGACTAAAGAGAAACATTTAGAAAACTCAACCCTCCAGCTGCAGCTGATCCAAAACGCTGCAGCTGGAGTTCTGACTAAAACCAGGAAGATAGAAAACATCACTGAGTTCTGCAGTCCTTCACTGAGAGAACAAACCTTAAACTACTGCTGGTAGTTTATAAATCACTGAATGGATTAAAGATCTGCTGCTGTTGGATCAACCTTCCAGACCTCTGGTTCTGGTTCTGTTCAGCCGAAACACTGAGTTCCTTAAATGAGACATCAACATATTTAAAGTGTTGTGGTTTCGGTGATGCCACTCGTCAAACTGTCTGATCAGTTGTTCCCTGTTTCACTTTGTCATTTCATGTTTTCATTCTGCGGTGGAGAGAATCTCCCATCAGGCACCAGAGGATCCCAGAGAGCCTTCAACCCGCCCTCTAAAAACATCTTATGTCAGAGTTTATGTTTTTATTTTCCTGTGGGAAAATCAAGATGCTGTCAGTCAGGAGGAAATGCCTTTTCAGAGGCCGACGGCGCCAAATATGGACCAGAACCGAGAGCAGCAGGAGGGAGACGGGGAGAGATTTACTATTATTATTTTAGCTTAAAACTTTGTGTTTTTATCACATTTCAGTGTTGGAGGCGCCAAATATCTGCTGGCATGAAGATAAAACCTGGTGATGGATGTTGCAGCTTTGTGAATCAGTCCAACAGAAACAGAGAAACCAGACGGATGTTGGTCCGACTGCAGCCGGTTTCATCCGGCGTCGCTGCAGGAGACACTTATGGTTTAATTATTATTAAACCATAATAATTGAAATTACAAGAAATAAAAGCTTGAAGTTTTCCACTCTGGAATAAATCCATGGTGCTCCAGGATTTTATGATTGTTGAGATTTTTTTCCCCCCAAAATCACTAATTTTCAATATATTTTTCCGTTTCCAAAATGTACATATAGCTGAAAAGATTAGAAAACAAAAATAAAAATAAAACGCTGTTTGGAAACACAAACACTCTTTTTCCCCTTAGAAAACTGAAATATGTAGATTTTTTATTACTCGCCATATTGATCACAAACCACTTGGTGATCGATCGATTCCAGTCCCACCAGCAGAGGAAGCCATGAGCAACAATTCATGATCTAAATTCAGCTTCAGGTCAGGAAAAGCAACAATCAGGCAGTAAAACCATATTGTTGTTTTTCAGAAAAGGATTCAGACATTTTGAATTAGTGTGAAATATCAGAGATTCAGGCTGAAGAAGTTAAATTTGTCTGATTCTTGTTTACACACCGACATGCTGCCGCCTCCGGCGTGTTAACGTTCAACAAACCATTTTAGGGAAACGGAGCTGAATGTGTGTTTAAAGGCTCTGAGGCATTTAAAGCATCTGAATGTTGTTTGAGTCGCAGTTTGTTGGGAAACCGTCACTCAACCTGAGTTTGAAGTTTGTGCTTCTCATCAAACATGGCGGCTTTCCGGGAACAACAGGAGGAATCTGGGTTAAACTGCATTTATCTGTCCTGTGATGAATGAATGAATGAATGAATGAATGAATGAATGGATGGATGGATGAATGAATGAATGAATGGATGAATGAATGAATGAATGAATGAATGAATGAATGAATGAATGAATGAGCTCATTGAGACCAAACCCCCAGTTTTACCAGAGATGGATCCAGAGTCTTTATCTGCTGAGTGAAAACTTTATGACAGGAACAAACGACTGTCTGCTGATGGAGAGTCTAATTAAATCCAGTTCTAATGAGCAGCTGCATCGTCACGGAACCAGAACCAGAACCAGAACCAGCTCATCATCCGGAGCTTTAAGGGTTTCTTCACGGTTCATAATGAGAGTTTTTCTGAGCAGATGAGATTGTTGTGGATCCTGACAGCAGCAGCAGCTGCAGCTGTCAGGATAATGAAGCCGTTTTCACTTGGAACCGATCCGAGGATCCAGGTTCTGAAGGGCCACATCTCTGCAGCTCCTTCACAGTTCTGAACCTGAAAAAGTCCAATATTTCTCTCCCTCGTTACAGAAAGTGAAACTCACATTAAATAGACTTAAAACTCATGAAGTGAAATGTTTGAAATATGAAGTTTTTGTTTTAAAATAATATACTAAAGTTCAGGTTCTGGAAGAAAGAAATCCGTTTTAGAGCAGGAAGAGAAACTTCAGCTGATCTCAGGTCAAACTCACAGGTTTGCTGCCATCTAGTGGCTAAAGCGGAAACCTGCTGAATTCTCCCAAATATTTTTCTTTTGTCAACAAAAAGCTGAAAAATATTTTTTATCGCTTCTTTTAGTCCTTATCTGTTCCTTCATAGATAAGGAAGAAAAAGTCTTCATATTTTATTTTCTAGCATCTCTATAATATTATTTTGTCCAGATTATAACTTTTTTAAATTCTTGTTTATCGTATTTCCTCTCCAGTTTATACATAAGAAAATTAAATAAAAGATTTACCATGAAATGAAATAGATTGTATCTTATTGTGACATTTTTGCCATTTAAAATCTTTCTTTCCTTTCAAAACAAAGTTTGATATTAAAGTTGACCAGCAGAGGGAGCTGTTGTCACATTTGCGGATTAAAAATATTTGAGTCATAAAAAAAAGAAACAGTGCTACAGACATTATGCTATATTTTCAACATGTGTAATGAAGCTTTATTAGGTTTCATAATTGTTTCTATAACTTTGTTGTTTTAGGTTAAACATAGAAAACATTTATTAATCTTCTGATTTCATAGATTCAGGTCTTACAATAGATTAATCAGATAAATAAAAAAGCTACTTTGTGCAGATTTTTCATTTAACCACTTGAGGAATCATCTACAGCTAAAATATGAGCTGATATTTCTTTTCTTAAACCAGGTGAAGCTAAAACTGAGGAGTTTTTGGTAGAAACAGGCAAAAGTTTTCATTTCATCTGAAAAGATAAAATAGATATAATTGTTGTACAGTTTTGTCTTATTAGTGAGTTTGTTGTTCTTTCAGCAAATGGCCGTTTTGGAAGTTTCAGTTAACGATTAATCGATTACTAAATCAGTTAATGGACGTGGAGCTGCAGTCTGTCTTAATGTTGAAACTGACAGAAACTCTCCAGATCTATAAAACCTTCAGTAGCTTCAACACTTTTCCTTATATTTCTGGGTATTTTAATGTGTATTTGTTATACAAGTGCATATCTATAAACACATTAAATCTAATAACACAGTTAAAGTGTTTAGAGGCCGGTTCGTTCCTCGTCCTGCTCCTGGACGGCTCTTTGTCCCGATCTGCAGTCAGAACGGTTTGCTTTGGACTAACAAGGTGATTAAACCCACGACGAACCTGACCGCTCATACAGCGTGACAAACTGCTGCCATGCGCCCACGTTGCGTAATCCAACACCTTCTGGCTCCGCTAAAAATACCGAGAGGATCTGGAGTCTCCATCTGACGCTGCAGCCTGGCAGAAACGAGGCGCAGCTGTCAGCTCGGTGTCAGGAATGACGCGGAGCTCCGCTCTGAGGTCAGCAGAGGTCAGGCGGGGTCAAGGTTTCCCCAGGAGGTGCAAACAGCAGAATGGAGGAGTGTGTGTGCACACACTCAGGAAGCTGCAGAAAGTCTCTGCTGGTCCTCAGAACCAAAAGGCTTCACGCTCAAACTGCCTGCTGATGGATGAAAAGTTTAATCTGATCCAACCAAACAGTCGACTTCACTGGAAAACATGATTCTGTAACATCAGTGGTTTGTTCAGTTTCTGGTGGAAAATGTCCAAACATCAAGATTTAAAGAGGAGATGTTATGTAAAATAAACTTTTTTCAGTTTTACATCATAACTTTATTCACAAAGAACAAACCTGGAGTGTAGCTTTGATTCTTTCATGCAGAAATCCTTTAATCTCCATGGCAACCATTCAGCTGTGCAAAACACCTGGGTGGGCCTAGCTCCGCCTTCGAGGCGCAGCTCCTCCTCAGAGCTTCTGTCTCACAGAGAAACCTTCACTCAGCTCCTTCAGACTAGCCAGCAGTAATTTGCAAACACCTGGTGGAATTGCTGAGCTCATTACAGGAGCTGCTGCTCAGAAAAATGTTAAGAGTTAATAGAGGAGCCATGTTGTGATAACTTCCTGAAGGCGGAGCTTCAGAAAGAGCAAGAGTTTTTAAAGAGACAGAGACCCAATTTCAAGACATTAAATCAGGAAGTAAACTTTCTTCTTAGTCATATTTTACATATGCAGCATTTTAAAAACTGAATTAAGTAACAGTTACCGAGTTGCGCTCTAAATAGAAAACATGCAATACTGCCCCTTTAAAAACATCCTGCAGTTTGTTCTTAGATTGATTGCAAACAAAACAATAAAATGATTGAAAATGTAGTTTTTAAATTCTCCAGCTCAGACCAAACATACTGCTGAGATACAGGAATGTTTAATACAGGATTAAATATCATCATCATCTGATACAGCGATATGCAAATAAGTGTTTTGAATACAAAGTTACAGTCATGGCTGTATTTACATTCATAAATATGTTAATAAATATGTTCAGCTGCTGCTGAGTTTATACTGAAACACAGTAAATATTTCCACAGAGTTTCTGGGCTGCTTGAGTTTCACTCCGAGACGTTTGGGGCCCCTGAGGCCCCTGAAGGCAGCCAGAGTATTGCTTTGTTTTCCTCAGGAACCAGAACTGGACCTGTGCTGCCCGACGCGCCGCCATGGCCATCGTCCTCCATATTGCTTTCAGTGCTGCTGCTGCTGCTGGCCGTCGTGTGGAGGAGGAAACCGACAGTTTGAGAGGACTGGAGTTCAACCCGGGCTTTGGGTCTGGATTCTGGTTCCTGTCTGGAGCCGGAGGTCAGAACAGATCCTGAGGGCCCAGGTGGATGATGATGGGCGTGGCGATGGTCTGCGGCTGGTAGTAGGCACTGTCGATGTACAGGCCGCCTGCAGACAGGCAACAACATCAGGTCACAGAAACATCTGCTGGACTAAATGGACTTCAGAATCAGAACTAGTTTGACAAAAATTATCTATGATTTTCCCTCTAGCAGAGATGATCCACCACTGGATGCATTTCATGGTTTTTACCAAAATCACCAGTAAGTGAAGGAACCTTAGATCACTCATTCTTATCTGTGATCTTCTAGTTCAGTCTGTGGATTTTTCCAAATCAGAAGAACTCTGATAAATCAGTGTTGAGTCTCGGTGTGATGATGTTCCAAACTCAGACTGTGAAATATTCAGAAACATCCTGGATTCAAGTGTTTATAAATGTTTATAAATGAAGACATTTTCATTCACTTCCCCTCCAGTAGGAGGTTTTGGTGCAAACTGAACATCTGGTCTCATATTCTTTAGCCCTGGATGGGATCGGTCTCCTTCACTGGTTTTATCTCTGATAAAAACCCAGGAGATTCGGGTCAGAACCGTCAGCTGTGGCCTTCAGCTTCATGTTTCTGCCCGCCTGTCGGATAACGATAACGGTTCTGAGCAGCTGCAGTGTTGAGATGTTTATGATAAAACTGAACATTATGGTTCTGGTCTCAGGTCCAACCCGTTAAACTAATTATTTGGTTTAAATAATTCATGTCGGTTCCAGTAAGTCCAGTTCTTCACCGACAGAAACCAACATCTGAACCTGCTGGAAAACTTCTCCGTAAAACCAGATCAAAATCTTACAGAAAATTTCTGCAAGATGTCTGAAAGTTGAACTGATGTCATAAAAAAAACATTTTTTAATGAAATGAAAATTAAAACCCAGATGAAAAGTCCTGACCAGATGTGGCTGAAAACTTCTCATTAAAATTAAAGAGCTGCAGAATCAAACCAAGAACTAAAACCTGAAATGGTTTTCATTCATCTGTTAGACTGAAGGTTGGTTATGACATCACTTCCTCCTGAAAAACACTGCTGTCATGTGACCACAGAGGTAAAGTATCAGGACTGCAGTTTGTACTGGTTTTTCTGCTGAAAAGCTTATTGTAAAAATATTAATAAATGAAAAAAAAAAAATCAACATTTGACAAAAATATTTTTATTTAAAAAGATTATTATTAACAGCCAGGTCAAAATAAAACAGTAGCAAATGTAAACAGTTGATATGAAGTGAAAGGAAAAATGTTTTCAGTGCAACTGATCGCTGTAAACTTTTCAACACCAAAAAACCAAAAACAAGCCAATGAATCACAGGAGGGAAAGTTAAAGGAATATCCGACACATTCTGGGTTTCACCGCTTCATCACAGCTTCATCACTGAAGAGGGTTCTGGCTCAAACTAACTGTAGTTTTTATCCTCAACACAACAAACATCTCAAACACAAAATATAAAACCAAAAATGAGAAAACCCACAAACTAAAACATAAACACGCTGCTGAAAGCTGAAAGCTGAAAGAAACGGGATTCATTCAGGCTGTAACTTCAGCTCCATTCAGCAGGATGTTCAACTTTGAAACTTTCTAACCTGCAGCAGGTGAAGCAGAAAAACTCTTTTCCAAAAGCTGCTGATTATAAATCTGATCTGCATCAGATCCGTTTATTTCCTTCAGCCTGGTATGATTAAACATAATCATCCTGAAAATATTAAAATGTCATAAACGTTGGTGTTTACTGATCAGTGGAGCCGGTTGTGAGTGATTCTCCTCTACATGTGGAATGTTGAGTCACTTTATGCAGATTTGAAGGCGTGAAAACCAGAAGATGTTTCTGGGTTCAAATTATTGAACATAATTCTTCTTCTTCTGTCTTTAAAGCTGCAGAATTAAACTCATTAACAGTTTGTAGCTGAAAAGTGTGATGTCAGACGCTGATCTTCAGCTTTAGTGGGGATATTCCTTTAACAGGTGCAGGGGGCGGGGCTAGCAGGGGTACTGGTGGGAGGGGCTAATAGGGGTACAAGTGGGCAGGGCTAATAGGGGTACAGGTGGGTGACGGGGTAAACGGGGGGGACTCTGATGACAGGAACAACTACTGAGGGCAATCTGGAGGGAAGACCTGAGGAAGAGCCAAAGAACAGAAGCTGGAGTGATGGGATGACGGATGGATTATTGATTTTTGATCAGAGAGGTAGAGGGGGCTTACTGTAGGCAGGGAGGGGGGCAGCAGGGCTGTAGCCGTACGGAGCACCGAAACCTGCAGAGGAGACAAAATTTCCGTCACCATCAGAAAACAGTTTAATCTGTTTTCCTCCCTCTGACGCTCAGAGAAAACCTCCAGGCCTGCAGCTGGTTTCCTCAGGGGGAAAAGGGCAGAAATATCAGAAATGTATTAATAACCCGAGGAGAAAAACCGCCTCACTGCAGCACAACTCCAGCTTGTTTAAACATCATTATTTGGAATTTATTGTGACGACAATAAATCAGGATTGTTATAAGCGAAACGATACAATAAATGCCCACCCCTACGTCCTTCTTTGAAAAGCAGAAGTGGAGCCTCCTGCACAACCAACAAGAACACAGCTGTGGTTTCTGAATGGTAAGTCAACAACTAAAGAATTTTCTTTTCCAGCAGCCGTTGTACAGCGCATGCAGTGGTAAAACTAGCTCCATTTGGGTTGCTAGGTAACGAGAGTGATTGTGACTTGATAATCTGGAGGTTTTTGAAACGGCTCGTTTTCCAGACACAATAAACATTAATTCTGGCCAGAAAACGACTTGGTATTTTTCAGTTTATTTTCTAGAAGCAGTAAAAAGACCCAAATGGAAGAACTAAACATTTTGCATAACTGATCCCATTTAATAAATAAAAACAGAAGAATGGGAGTAGAATTTTTAAAATTAAAGTTCCTGCTAAACATTTTTTAGACTGAGTTTAGATCAAAACTGATCGTTTGTTTCTTCTTCTGCAGTTTGTCACGCCTTTTGGTTTTTACATCAGTCCAAACATGCAGTAATGCTTAATACATCTGAAACACAAAACTCTGAGACAGCCTTACTGAAGCAGAGTTTAGCCCAAATATAAACTTTTAAAACATTCAGAAACATTTTTCACTAATCTAAACTGTAAATGTTTATGGATTATAGATTTTTACAGTTTTTGCTCCAGCATGTTTTGTGTTAAAGTCTCACAGCAGAGAGGAAACCAGACTTTAACGCTCTCACAGTGAACCTTCGTCTCCAGCAGGAACAGAAGGTGTTCATTTCAGTCATGAACAGTGATGCTGCGGGCTTCCTCTGCTGCCAAGAAAATGTGCCAATCGCCATGGCAACCAGAAACTAAGCTTGTAGGATTTCAGCAGGTTCGTCTTTCAGGTATGAATCCATCGTAAGGAAACAGAAACGAGCCGCTGAAACATTCAGAAGATCTTTAAAGGAAATTCTAGTTTTTTCTTCATATTTTGATCCAAACAGCAGAAAAATCTTCATTTAATCCTGAAAGATTATTTAATCTGCAGCAGGACCCACCGGGGGGGATGTAGCCATGTGTGGGAGGCGTGCTGATGTACGGCGCTCTGGGCAGGACGGGGACCCGTGGAGGTCTGGCGGCGAGCGTCGGGATGGTCAGCACGGAGGTCAGGGGTCGCTTCGGCTGCACAGACACAGAGATCAGAGCTGAACTGAAGCCACTGGCCAGCGGGGGGCGCAGTCTCCCTCAGAACTGAACTCACTGCTGGATTGAGGCGTTTCTTCTTCACGTTGGTCAGTTTGGATCCGGAGAACAAGCTGTTGAGAGCGGCGAGCGCCGCGCTGGCTTTCGCTACCTTCTTATTGGGACCGGTTCCCCGGAACACCTGCTTATCCACCTCCACCTGCAGGGGGAGACAGAGGGACACAGGTCAGGGGTCAGAGGGTCATGGGTCAGAGGATCGTGGGTCAGAGAGACACAGGTCAGGGGTCAGAGGGTCATGGGTCAGAGGATCGTGGGTCAGAGGGTCACAGGTCAGGAGGTCATGGGTCAGAGGGTCAGGGGTCAGAGGGTCACAGGTCAGAGGTTGCTATCAATAAGGCACTGAGTTATTAGGAATAATAAATATTCATCGCATTAAAACAATTCAAACAAATCCTGTGAAGATAAATAACCTTCCTGCTCAAATTAGAAGCTGAAACTCAATATACATAAGAAGTTACAAAAACCTCTAAAAATTAGCATTTAGCAAATAGAAATAATTTTGGTAATTCTAACTGACATAAAAAGAAAAGTTTAGTTTGATTTAATTTCAGACAGTGAGAAAAAATGTCTTTTTTTTTTAATAAAATGTATAAAAATATCTGATTCCGACTGTAAAAATGATTTAAATGTAATTAAATGATAGATTGCACTTTATTCCAAATCTGGGCAAGTTGAGCATCAAGAACTTTCAAGGATTTCCTACTGAAATCAAACCTTGAACACACCTAATTAAAATTAAAACACTTTTAAGAATTTTTAAGAATTTTGAAGGATTTCCAGCTCCTGTCTGAACCCTGAATTCATCCTTAAATCTCCAGAAAGTGTTCTGCAGGAAGCTTCCAACATCAAATACTTCCTCCCTCATCAGTTCCTACTGAGCTGCAGTGAGAGGACAGATCTGCGTGTGTGTGTGTGTGTGTGTGTGTGTGTGTGTGTGTGTGTGTGTGCGTGTGTGTGTGCGTGTGTTCATGCCTCTATGATGAAGCGTTTGTCGTAGCTGCTGCCGCTCTCTGAGATCAGCTCGTACTTCAGGCCGCGCCGCTTCTCGTTCAGCTCCATCACCGGGTTTTTCCCGCCCGCCGTCAGGATCGGACCCGGAGCTCTGGACTGAGACACAGAGGCATGCTGGGAGTTAATGGGTTGTCATGGTTCTGATCCGGTTGAACCAAATCAGAACCAGGACCTCCAGAGTCCCTGTTGTTCTATGGTGATGTTAAATTAACAGCACCTTATATAATTATTCATAACCTTAAGTTTGATTCAACATTTAGTCAAATCTGATGGATTTTACAGCAATAAATCATTTGAAGGCTTGATTAATTAAAACAAACTCAATTTCCATTTGCATGATTTATTGTTTTTCTCTTTTCTCTCTTTCAACCAAAAACTGGATGATAAACGTTTCAGTTTGGTGTTTCTTCAGATTTTTTAAATCTAAGAATCAACAGGAGACATAAAAGCAGCAAAGCAGCAATCTGATCTGACCTGGATTTGATAAATTCAGCATCTGAGGAAACAGGAAGTCGTTGTTTATAAATTAACCATCTAAATATCACAAACATCAGAGGAGGAGAAAAAAAAAAAACAAACACCTTCCCACCTCAGACTGAACAGATTTCCAGTTTGTTTTATGGTATAAAGACACTTCAGGAAACGTTTTTGTGTGTGTGTGTGTGTGTGGGTGTGTGTTCCCACCTCCTGCGTCTCCGTGGACGAGGTGACGGATGTGGAGCTGGAGCTGGTGGACATCCTGTCGTTCTTTCCTTCTCCGTCAGACTTCTCATCGGCGCTCAGAGAGTCCAGGTCCCCATCTGAGGCGAGAACGAAACCCAGAGCCTGAAGGGCCTGAGGGAACCAGAGACACGAGTTTACCGTTACCGTGGAGATGAGCACCTGAACGGAGTGTTCTGGAGAACCGGGCTGTACCTTCAGGGCCACCTGCAGCTTGGCCGTCCTCTTGGAGTTCCCGCTGGCCTGGTATGTGGTTCCCTGGATCTCTACAGACATGGTGAAGACCGGCGCGTGGACCGGACCCGACTGACACAGCAGGCGGTACTGAAGGCCCGGATGGATCTGGTTCAGACGCATCAGGGCGTTCATGGGATGGTTCGGGTCGGTCATCCTCCAGTCCAGCACTACAGAAACAAAGACGCATATATCAAACACAAAGATCGCTCAAAAGAATCGCTTCTGAATATTTAGGAGAAAATTAAACCCAATAAAAAAATATTTTTCTTATAAAATCAAACTAATGCCAGTTCTTCCTGTCAGAGATTTAATCTCTGAGTGCTGAGATCTTTATCAGTTATAAAGCAAAACGGTCCAATTCAGATTATAATCCAACAGAAACAAATTTATGTTATTGTAGATCCCATCTTAGAAAGGGTTTTGCCCTCTTGCCTTATTAAAATAAATTCACACAGTTTGCAAAATTTAATTGGAAAAATGAGTCAATTTCCAGCAAAATGGAGTCACTCTGATTGAAAAGGCTTCTTGTATTATTATTAGTGAAGTTTAATAAATGAATTAAAAGCTGATTTTGCATTTTGGTCTTTGGTGATAATTTATCACTAATTAAAATAAATTGCAGGTAATCAGGTTTATATAATTAAAAACATCATCTGGACTCAGAAGGTTTAAATGTTCCTGTAGTTTCCACTCAGACTTCAATTCTTCTTCTGTGGACACATTTTACCAGAGTGATGCTGCATGTTCTGCATCACTACTCAGCAGCTTTTCCTTATTTTAATCCGTCCTCAGGTAAATTCCCACCATCAGAAGCCTTTAATGTTTCTTCAGAGAACCCATGATGAGCTGATGTGATAAAACATCATAGAGAAAAAACTCTTCTCTGCTCCCAGTGGATGAACTTTAACATCTTACAGTAGATTATTCAGGTAAAAATTTATTAAAAACAGAAATAAACTCCCTGAATTTTGTATTTTTAGACAGAAAAAACAACCAGTTGTCTTAAGGTTCAACAATAAAACTCCAGCAGAGAGGAAAGAAACAAAGCCAGCTGCAGTGGACGGATCGGCTCCTGAGGGTCGTTAGGTCTGGATCCCACCTGAGGGATGTTTTCTGCAACACCAGACAGAAGCAATCAATCCTCAGAGGGGTTTCTGATCCTGAAGCAGCAGGCGTTTAACAGCTGCTCTGGTAGAAATGTTGGTTCTGAATGTGTCGACCATTTTAATCCCAGAACCATTCGAGATGTAAACCTGTCCTGTTTTTATCCAGTCAAAAGTGACAGACAATATTTATACAGTTAAATCTGTAACAAAAGTATTTATTTATTTTTTTTACCAGTATGCTGGTGCACAGGTGTAAGTTAACAGGATGGCAGGATGGAAAAGAATGGAGGATTTTATTTAATTTATCATCTGAAGTCCAGAGAAATATTATTTCCAGAGGAAAACTTCTTATTTACACACAGAATATGGAAGCATGACTTATGTTTGCAAATCTGTATCTGGATGAAGGTCAAGACTTCTGGAGCAATCTGCTAATACTGATCTGCTGAACTCGACTAGTTTAGCCTGATTCTTTGAAAATCATGGCTTATTTTGTTATGGAGGATTTTTATGGCTGAAAATGATTTAAGAAAAACAAACAGATGTTTTTGAATATAAATATAATAAATGCAAGTTTCAAAAATATGTTTTGTGTAAATGTATTTCAAAACTAAAAGTACCAGTAATATGTTTTCAGATTTGATTTTCTTCATTAGGTTGGAAACTATGAGCTTTTTATTGTCACAAATAATCAGGAGAAAATGAAAGATGTTTTTCATCGTTTTTGACTTTTTTCCCCCTTGGAAAACAGAAATAAAATGACGGTTCTTTAAAAATAATGACAAATTTTCTACAGTTGATGTTTATCAAATTTATAAGCTGTCCTTTGTCAAAAGGTCGGGTAGCAGAGAGAGAGATGGGAGCAGCAGCTTTGTCCTGAGGAGTGCAGATGGAGAGGAAGAGGATGAAGGTGCTGATGGGTTTTTCGGGGGGTGACGGAGTGGGGGGGGTGTTAATGCCCTGACTGACTGTTGAAGGAAGCAGTGAGATAATTGTGATGCTGAAGCCGGCAGGATTGATCCCTCCAGTAAAATGGCTGATTAGAGCTGCTGATTATTTCTAAACATCAAACAGAACAAGAGGAACCTGCCTTCAAATGCCTCAACCAATAAATATTAATTATCAGCTGCAGATCAATAAATGTTTCAAATATTCAGATTTTAAAGGGGCAGTGTCATTTAAAATATACGCTTTAATCTTTCCATCATTTAATGTTATTACCTCATCAAACACTTGATTCTTTCATGCATGTTTGAGAAATCCTTTTATCTCTATGGCAACCATTCAGCTGTGAAAAACGCCTGGGTGGACCTAGCCCCGCCTTCGAGGCGCAGCTCCTCCTCAGGCCTACAGTTTCCAAGCTTCCAACTCACAGCGCAGCCTTCCCACTCAGCTCCTTCAGACTAGCCAGCATCAATTAGCAAACACCTGGCGGGGTGTTTGCTAATTGTAAAAGTAGCTCATAATAGGAGCTACTGCTCAGAGCAAGGCTGGTAAATGCTGTTAAAGGGTTAATAGAGGAGCCATGTTATGATGACTTCCTGAAGGTGAGGCTTCAGAAAGAGTAGGAGTTTCTTAAAGAGACAGAAGCTCAATTTCAAGGTGTTTAATTATAAAGTAAAATTTCTTTCAAGTCATTTTTGATATATGTTACATGCTCACATTTGCTTCCGTCTCCTGATTGTTTCTTTTTATTTTGGCACCTTTGACGGTTCACTGGTGGGGGGGCAAACTGTTTTATGTACGTGTACATATTAAACCGCAACGTTATTGACACACAGGTAGAGAAGAAGCGGAGAGACTGTTTAGCCAATCAGAACGCAGAACACAATGCAAATCTGCGAAGCAGCGAGACGTGAAAGGTGAACCGCGATATAGCGAGGGTTCACTGTATATAACATTTCTATATTAACTGATGGTAATATAGCTCCTTGATTGTGCTATAAAATGGCACTATGTTCCTGGAAAACACATGACACCGGCCCTTTAAAGGCAGAGCATCCAGATTCTGGGTGTTCACCAGACAATTGGGATGTCCAAGAACATCCAGAAAGGTCGGAGGAAGACAGAGCAGGACTATGTGAAACGTTAACTTCTCTGAAATTCCAACTACCAGAGGCTGGTCATAAATATCACAGTTTGAATCTCATGAAATATGAAAAACTGTTCAGCCAGTAACGTCCAGGAGCAACTTCCTCCTTCAATCCAGAAACAGTCTGGCTTCATGGAGCTCTGTGGCTCAGGGTTGATAAACTGAACTTCAGATTAACTTCTCTGATTAATGAAGACTGGAGTTTGTTTCTCACTGATGAAACATTGCAGGCTGTTTGGAGCCGCCTGGTTTCTAGGAAAAGTTCACAGTCTCAACGCTTTCAGTTCCACTGAGTCACTTTCTCACCTTTTTACACAAAACCTGTTCAACATCACCTTGTTTACCATCAACGGGTGTTTAGACACGCACACACACGCACACACGCACACACACACACACACACACAGAACAGAGGAGCTCTCTGACTTCAGTCTTCAGTCGATACCCATTTATCTGCTGCTATTAGACTCTGCGCTCCGGCTGTCTCACAGTAATCTGCTGTTTCTGAAGCTTTCTCACAACATTCTGCTTTTATGTTCAACATTTTGTCCTTTTCCATCTCAGGAAGATTGTTTCAAATATTTTCAAACATTGGGATCTTCAAACAAGGACAGAGAGAAACAAATCTCTGGCTGCATCCACATATCAGTTTCTTAAACATAATTTTTTTTGCTACCAATTAAATGCGACCGGAAACAAACTTCTACAAAGCGACCTGCAGAAACGTCACACAGCAGCGCTCTGTTGTAACATTATTATTAATATTATTATGAAAGGTCAACCAGCCGCCAACACATCATCCAAATTTAAGAAAAACATTGTCAAATGTTTGTGCTACGTTTGTTCAGTAAAAATTTTACTTTGTGCTGCTATCATTTTAAAGACATCCATAAAAAAGTTCCCAGAGGTCATCAGAGGTCAACCAACCTTTTATTCTGTTATTAATGTGATTATTTACAGAATCAAACTAATTTGGTGCTGGTCGACTCAGCTATTATTGTGCCGCAAATTCTTTTGTTTGTGCTGCTTTTGATGTGAAGATATTGATGATGACCTCTGGGAACTTTTTTATTAAAATCTTCAAAATGATAGCAGAACAAATTTAAATTTTTGCTGCATATAAGTTTGACACCAATTTAAAGGAGGTGGGGTGATGGGCTTCACTCAGGTTTTGAAGATAAAAAACAAACTAAAAACTCTGATCAGACCTGATTTGCTTCCAGCTGCTGCAGATGTTTCAGAGCTGAAACCAGGAAGTTAAATCACCTTTGATCCGTTTGGTAAAGTCTCTGTCTTCACAGCCTGAGTCGTCCCGGAGCCTCTTCAGGCAGCCGCCTGCAAGCAGAAACAAACAGAGGTTTCACACAGGCTGCAGGAGGAGGAAGAAGAGGAAGAAGAAGAGGAAGAGTCTTCTGGACAGAAAACATTCAAAACAAACAGAAAACTTCCTGAACTCTGACCTTCCAGCAGCCGTGGAGAAGCTTTGGTGGCAGGCAGAGCATCCATGTTCAGAACCTTGTACAGCTGACCAAACGCAATGAGGCGCAGGGCATGCTGAAACACACACACAAACACACACACACACACACACAGATGGTTAAAAACAGAGCAGGAACAGGCTACACAGCTACCAATGAGTTTCTGATCGATTGGCTGTAATTACCCCAGAAGCTGTGGAGCAGCTCGGAGTGTTGAGGAAACTTCATGCATTATAAACGCTGAAAACCTTCCAGGAGGAAATCATTTCTCTGAAGTTTCAATGTGTGGCAGAGATTCACAATTTACTTTGAGATTAAATACTGTCATGATAGTTTTAAATGAACACAAAAATGGAATTTAATTTTATAACTTTAGTGAGAAAAAAACTCAGATGTACATGAACAAGGATTTTGTATGTTAAAAATACAGTATTAACATTATAGAGCAGATCTACAAAAACAATGGAGTATTTGATTGGGCAGTATTATATGTTTTACCGCCACAATGTGCCATTTTGTAGCACAATCAAGCGTTACCTTCAGTTAAAAACATGCTGTATATAACTTAACAGAAATTTGACTACATAATTTAACGGCTTCAAATTGGGCCTCTGTCTCTTTAAGAAACTCCGACTCCTTCTGAAACTCTTCCTTCACAACATGTCTCCTCTTTTAAGCCTTTAACGTTTTCACCAACGTTTCACTCAGAAGTCGCTCCTAAAATGAGCTCAGCTGCTTCCTGGAGGAACTTGCTGAGTCTGCGGCTGCAGGCGGCGCTGAGGCGAATCTCGGTGGGAAGCCCCTTAATGAGCGCGCTCAGTTTTACAGCAGGAAAACAGGAGGAGAGGCTTTATGATGCTCTGCAGGTCAGAGCTCATAAAAACTGATTCTGGGTGTAAAAAAAGTGAAGAAGTTCTGCAGAATGCTTCGTCTCCAGCAGAGATCAGAGAATCGTTTTAATAAAACGCCTCCTGATTGAATTCTGACCCACTTTGCTTCCTGTAGAACCGGTTAGAGCCGCTGTGGAGCAGAGGTAAGATCAGGTCTGTTCGTTTAGAGGTCTGGGGCTCCGGGCGAACAGGAAGCACTCCAGACTTCATTTCTGTCTGAGCTGCTAGGTTTGGGGACGGCGTGGAAATGTGGGATGTTTGGGACTCACCTGGGCGCTGCGCGTCAGGGCGTCGGCTTCCTGCGCGCTGAGCTGCGTCAGAACGTCTGTGGGTTCCCGCTCACAGGGGTCGTGAACTCCTGGACCTCCTGGCACAAAAACACACACACACACACACGTTCTCAAAATAAGAAGGCAAAACACCCGTCTTCCGTTTTCTACGACGGAGTATTACGACCACTGTAGATAGAAAAAAAGAGGAGGAGCAAATTTCCACCAAAAATGTTTGAATGTCAAATTTTCTAGAAAAATCTCATAAAGCTTCTAGAAAAAAACCCTAAAAATATTTGAGCTTGAAAAGTAAAACATTTACTACAAAGTGCTCAGAAATTTTGTAGAAAAAACGTGTAAATTTCTGAGTTTGAAAAGTTGAATTTTTTATTTTTTTAAACTTAGATATTTCATTTTTCTAAAAAAAAAAAAGTGTTTTGGTGTAAATTGACTTCTCTTTTTGTGTCCATATTGGTCTTAATCCTCCATTTTCTATTTTCTGTGAAATTCAGCCTGAAAAAGAAGCTCCTGAATGATTGAGAGGTGATGAAAATCCTGCGGCTGTTAGCAAAGCGCTCACGTCGTCAGAAGGTCGAACTCTCTGCTGATGAAAAGATGTGAAGGATTCCCAGACGGAGGATCAGAAAACGAAGCGAGGAAAGAAAACATCAGAGGACGTTTGTGTTTATTGGAGATGAGCAGAAACATTTAGCAGACTGAGGATGAAAAACATTCAGCGGTTCTCAGTGATGGAGGTGAATCAGTTCATGTTTCTGAAACAGACCAGATCAGTTCTCATCTCAGCTCTCTGTGTTTCTGCAGCTTTTTAATCCCACTTTGATTTGATTTTCCAATAATAAACCTGTTTTATACAGAAATTGTGGCGCAGAGAGGGAATTGTTTCTCTATTGACAAAAACAAACAGCTTTTTGCTCCATGATGCAGCTCATCATTGCCAGGACAGTTCCAACACCTCTGTTATTTTATTGATGTGATATAGAAAATATGGAATTAAAGTTTTATCATTATGTTATATTATCATATATGATATGATAATATAACATAGCACTTTTATGCAATAAAAATGACAATAAAAATGATTTATTCCTTATGTTTTAGGTAACTGTGTGGCTGTGACTGTATGACAGGAATCACTGCCACAAAAACACAGATCTTGAAAAAAATTTGCAATATGATTCCTTAAGACAGTCATATAAAGATTTGGGTATTTATGTCACTAAACTGCACAGTAACTTAACTTCTTTTTCAGGCTTTAATCATATTTTATATTTTATTGATACTCAAAATCAGTGGAGAAAATAAAACTAACAATTGCAAAAACTCTTTAACTGGAATGTTTTGTGATGATATCTATATAATATATATACTAAAGAGAATACAAAATAGCATAAGATAGATAGATAGCATGTTAGCTGTCTATCTAAATAGAGTTTATAGTTAGATAGCTAACTAGTTAGCTAACTCTTAACTCAGCTGAAATCGTTGGTTTTTGCTGTTGTTGTATTGTTTGTTTTTATTTCTAATTATTTTGTACAGCAGAGTTGTTTTTGAAGTGCTTTCTAAATAAAGCTGGAATAGAATGACCTCTGACCTGGTAGCAGGATCCCTGAGGCGACGCACTCCATGACCCGGCGCAGAGCTTCTCCTGGACCCAGCGGACGGTTGCTAGTGGCGACGGCCTTCTCGCAGATCAGCTCCAGCGGCTGCGCAGACACATAAGACCACCAGAAGGGCTTAGAGGTCGTGACCTCCGGTAGCTCCTGCGCTGAGCGGCACCTACCCATCCTTGAAGAGGCTGCCACTCCGGCTGGCGGCTGCACACGTCCCTCAGAACCCGCAGAACCACCAGGCAGGACTTGAGGTCGGCGACCCGGGCCTGAGGGACAGACGGAGGCGTGAGGAGCGTTTCAACAAGCAGCAGAGAGCGGCAAGGTCACGACCTCTGGAGCTCCGACACGCTGCTGACAGCCGTGAACTGGAGGTTTAGTCAGTGTTACTGGAGCAGATTCAGAGGAAATCAAACCTTCAACTAGATCAAACCTCACTCATCTTGTTTGATTCAGTTTTGAATAGAGACACTGTGACCTCTGACCTATTGATCCTGCAATAGGTCAATAGGTTATCATTGCTCTTATAAACATTTTCTAATTTCAATCCAACAAAAACAACTTCATACATTCGGAAAATGTTGGTATTTTAGAATCAAGATGGTGCAACGGCCTAGTCAAAGGGTCTACCATTTGACTAGGTTACCAGAAATGCACCGCTCCTTGTCAAAATCAACCAATCAAGAGAGAGAAGGAGGGTCTTAGTGCCGTCAATCACCCTCGTGTATCAACTGCTTGCACTCACTTCTAATACAGTACTTCAAAATTTGCAAACTAAAATTTGATGGAAACCCTGAAAAGGAAAAACTTAATTTGGTCAGATGTTGATGTTAGGAAGTAGAGATTACTAACTGGCATGGACCACACGTCACAGCCCCATTAGGGATTTTTATTTATTTATTTTTCTAGAGAAAGCCAAAAGCCACCTCAAGTGAACATAAAAACATTTTTTGTGAAATTGAAAAAGCATCAACCATTTCTAATGTGATCCTTCACAATATGAATAAAAAACATTCATATTTTGATCAGGTTTGATCTTAATGAAAACAACCTGAACTGAAAACCAACTCTGAGTAATCTGATGCCTGAGGTGGAGACCTGATGGGTAAAAACGATTCTCCTGGGAGAAAACCAGCAACCAGGCAGTAAAACCTTCATCGTATCAAAACACGACGTGACGGTGGAGCAGCGGAATCAGCATCAGGTCGTCACGTCACGTCACGTCCCCTGCAGGGAGAACTGGGTCTTTACTCTGATCATTCCTCCCAGAACCTGCTGAGCTCACCTGGAACCACTTGGCGTGTCGGAGCGCCGCCAGCGCCGCCTGGCACTTCAGCCTGTCCAGCACATCTTCCTCCTCCTCCTCTTCCTCACGCCTCGGCTCGCCTTCCTCTTGATCGACTTCCTCTGGAAAAACAAACAGGAAGAAGAACGGAGAGTTTAAAAATAAATTAGTTCAACACTCTGCTCTGACCTAATGAGCAACAGGTGGGGGCGGGGGGCTTGTTCTGTCACAAATAAAGCAGAAAGATTTATAAGACTGACAAGAGAAAGAGATGTGACTAAAAACTGGCAACAAAGAGCCGGATCTCATACCACACCATGATATTGCCGCCTACCATCACAGAGCCAGGCTGCTAAAGTGGAAGATTTGTACTAAATATTTTAAAATGTGAAATAATTACCTTTTAAAATCCCTCTTAATGCAGCCAAGTCGTTCTGCAGAACGTAGGTGAGTGAAATGCAGAAGCGAATGTGGATCTACTGACATAATTCAGCTGAACAGTCCACCTTAACTCGTCCTCTTTAACCGTCTTAGAAACAAAAATGAATTTATTTGCACCTATACTCTGGTGAGTGAACATGGAAACAATAAAACAATATCAACATTTCTTTGGATTGTAATTTCCACCTTCATTTAGAGACAGCAGCTGACTGGAAGTAATAAAGTTCAGATAAAATCAGGAAAACCTTCAGATAAAAGCCAAACGTCGGCTGGGAGGAAATAATGAGCTCAGTTTTTACATTGAGGTGAATTAAAGTCATAAACTCTGAATCTGCAGCTTCAGGTGAGCAGAAATAAAAAACCAACAATCACTGCGTTGCTCTGGATGTTTCATCATCTGAGTCATAAACTGCCGTTCGTCACCTCAACCGTTAAAACAAACCTCACAGGACACCGTACGGCTCATCGTGACCTCTGACCCACGCTTAGGATGGTTTTGGACACTCCATATCAATCTTTAATCATAAACGTCAACACAGAAGTTATTTATGTTTCTATTGAAAGGTCATATGGACTTTTGGAATTAAAAAGAATAAAGAAAAGTTTATTTTAAGGCTTTTCAAACATCTTCAGTCATTTGATCCTGGATCTGTTATAAACCAGAGAAGGTTTACATGCTTTAATGTTTTTAAATGTGTGAAACGTAATCAGTCATTTCTGCTCATATTTACCAGCAGAGTATTAAACCTGAGTTTAGATGTTTTGTTGTTGTCAGGACAACGGACATGAACGAGGAACAATCCTGTTTTTTCTGGAGGTTTTCACTCGACAGAAACTCTGAAGCCGTTTGGCAGGAATCGTTTTTCTATTCTGTGAAAGTTTGACCCAAACGTTCCTGCTGGGAGCAGAAACCCGGAGCGGCTCGTCGTTCTGGAACGCCAGAACTTCAGACAGCGCTGAAGATCAGAGAAGCTGGGTGACGGTAGGCTGACAGCTTCCTGTCGTTTTCCACCGCCGCCTCAGACTGGGCTTAAAAGTGCCAGCAGCCTCTGAGCTCCAATCGGATCAGAGAGTCCGTCCTGAACGCGTCGCCACCGGAGACGGGCGGCTCGCTTTTCCTTGGATCCTCTCAGAAAATCCTCCGTCCAGTTGCTGCTGACCCAGATCCATCGCCTCTCAGCTTTCTGCGCTCCGAGCCTCTGAGCTCAGGTTTCACCTCCCATGTTCCAGTTCGTCCTCGATGTGATCAGACGGAGAAACGAGTGAGTACCTTCATCATCTTCCTCTTCCTCCCTCATGGCGAGCGAGGTCAGGGTGATCTTCAGGGTCAGTGTGGGATCTTTGGTGCTGCAGACCCGGATCGCTGCCTCAGAGACACACGACCGGACTTCATACCTGTCGTCTGTCATCGTCTGTAAAACACAGCGACACTGTTACCATAGTGACCAGGAAAATAATGACTAGGGGTGTAACTATTTATCGGCCGGCTGATTTCCTTAATTTTGGAAGATCAGTGATCGTCAATACTTCCATGTGAAGCCGATCTTATCCACTGATCTTATCTAAATCAGCAAAGGTCTGACAATCAGCCTCTGTCCTGTTCTGTTCCCATGAGAGGTTTGGCTATTAGCCCCGCCCACCAGGTCATGTCTGTGCGTTTGCAGTCAACAATGGTGACCACATTGCTGCAACCTCAGCAACTTACTGGCTGCATTAGGCAACATTTCTGACAAAAATATTTACTCTGCAGGTCAAGCTTTTTTAAGATCCTAATCAGCGATCGGCCAGAAAACCGGAATCGCTGAGCCCCTAATAAAGACATCCATCCATCCATCCATCCATCCATCCATCCATCCATCCATCCATCCATCCCTCCCTCCCTCCATCCATCCTCAGATTTAAGACGTTTCAGTCATTTTTGGTGTCAAAGTAAAAAAAAAAAAAACAATACAGAAAAGAAACACTTGAAATGAATAAATATGTCAGTTGAGAAGATGTGTTTCTCTTCACTATAAAATTTAGCAAATTGGAATTAAGAAAATAAACACAGTACTTAAAAAAACTCACTAAGTTTTTGTGCTACAATGAAGGGGATTTTTGGCTGAATCGAAAATGGTTTATTTCACAAAACTGCAATAGAAACACCTTTTTTGCATCATACGTGTCACATGATCAATAATCGGATGTTACCATGGCGAACAATGAACAGGAAGTAGAGTTTTTTTAATGATTCATCACATGAACAAACATTCACTTGTGATTTTAATTAGAGCTGAGTTTTGTTTCTCTTCCTGATGAAATCTCCTAGTCTAGAAAATAATCTTTTTAATTTGTGTATTTTGTATATATTTTTTTTTCCTGAAGTAGTTTTTCCCAGTGTTCCTAAATCTGTTTATGTTTCACTGGGATTTTCTGTGGCTTTCCAAAGGTTTATCAGGAGGAAGGCGATGAATCAGAAAAGTAGAATTCAGAAAATTAAATATTCTTTTGCATTGATTTCCATGACGACATGAACAGGAAGTAAGCGGCACCAGAGCCATGTTGTCTGCAGCTTCCTGCCAGCACAGTTCTCCGTTTCACCTGCAGCCTCTGTCAGGTAAAAACGGCTCCATCCATCAGGCCTCCGCCTGTCAGGCTGCAGTTAGCGGCAGGAAATGAGATCCTGAGACAGTTTCCTCTGTTGATGAAGACGCTGTGGTGAGTAATTAACGGAGGAAAACCTCCAGCCTCTGAACGGCGGATCCAGACTGGTCCTCTGGGTTCTGGATGGATCACAGCTTAGCGACTTTCAAACACAGTTTGACCTCTGACCTCAGGTCTTTCCACACCATGTTCTCTGATCCTTTCCTGCCTAAAAAACCTTCAACAAACAAAAGAAATAAATTGTGGGGGTGTCTAATGAAAACAGTGATGCTGAAGGATCATTTTCACTGTTTGTTTTTTTTTCCACCACAACAATCCACCCACTAGTAACATCCACATTTATTAAAGCTGACAGAAATAAATATATAAATCAGATCTTTGGGTAGCATCTAGAATTAGGCTGATACAGGATTTTTTTATTAATAATATTTGAGCTTCATACAGCATTTATTTATTTATTTATTATTTTTGCTGATTGCTGCTGGCTAGTCTGAAGGAGCTGAGTTGTGAAAGCTGCTCCGTGAGGCAGGAGCTCTGCAGCTCAGAGGAGGAGCTGCGTCTTGAAGGCGGAGCTTGGTCCATCCAGGCGTTTTGCACAGCTGAACGGTTGCCATGGAGATTAAGGGATTTCTCAAACATGCATGAAAAAATCAAAGTAACACTCCAGGTTTGTTTTATATGAGGGAATAACATTATAATTTGACGTAAAATGGATTTAACATGAAACAGCCCCTTTAAGGCGAGGTCCTGCGTGTCTTAAAGGGGCGGGCGCGCTGACGGTTCTGTACCTGGATCTGCAGGGGCAGGTTGGCGCTGACGGTGTACAGCAGCAGCTTGGTGGGTTTGGGTCGGCACATCAGCACCAGCTCCAGCTCCATGTCGCCTCTGATCAGCAGACCTTTGGCCAGCAGGCCGACCCGGGTCACCCCGCACAGAACCGGCGCTCCAGCTGGGCTAAGACAGAGGAAGGGCGGCCAGCACCCGATTACCTCCCAGCACCAACGTCTGCTCTACAGCTGCACAGGGTCACTGTTTCTACGGTGAACCCACAGAGTTTGTAACACTGGCCCATAATCAGACTCACTCTGTCTCAGCAGCATCTTCCTCCTCCTCTTCGTCATCACAGCTGGACGTCTTCCCTGGGGAGTCCTTCTGGCCGTCCATCCAGTCAGAAACCTTCTTCAGAGCTCCCTCTGCGGTGGACACCAGCGCCTGGACGGCCTCCAGTTCCTCCGGCGCCGGGTAGACGCTGGCGTGTTTGGCCATGACATGGCGGTCGTCGTTCGCAAACGATCGGAACGACCTCTGAGGGTGAGAAGAGAGAGAAAGCACACAGCAGCTGGAGGTTACCATGGAGAACTTTCATTTTATCATTAGACACTTTTATACATTTACAAACTAAATAAACAAGTTAAAACCAGAAAGACACAGTTCAGCAATCTGATCTACTGACGCTTTTCTAAATCCAATTAATTGATAATCATTAGAATAATCAATAGATTAAATCAAGTAATTGTTAGTTGCTTGATTTAATCAAACCTTCATCGCCCGACTGCCCACAGTCGGAAACACCGAGGCAGACGAGTTAGACGGCTGTTTTAATTACAGCTGCTGCCTTTCTGAGGAAAACTAATGATCCAGTTTTATTGAGCAGAACTGGTTCTGGTTCTGCACCTCTGATTAAAAACTGCAGACATAAATCCAGGATCTGCAGCAGAGTTACAGCCACCATAGAAGAAGATAAACTCTGTTGATGTGAATGATGAGGACGGCGGCCGTTTAAACGCTTATATGTTGATGTTTTTTAGCCGTTAAGTGGAAGTGGCATTTTCCCTCCATGATGCTCATTTCCTGGAGTGTTTCCACTTCCAGCCCGGCTGGACGCCGCGCTGCAAAGGTCATCAGCACAGAACCATCAGAACTTTGGGCTTTATGCTGCAGAGAGGGATGATCAGCAGCAGATCATCAAAGCAAAGCATCACACAGATAATTAGACTCTTACAGCAGGAAGCTGTCCTAACTCAGATAAAAACCTGAACTCTTTATCTTTAAAGATGCTCTTATAAAAAATATATATTTTCATATTTGTTAAAATTGTCTTTATGTTGTGACAGTATAAGTCATATAACGGGGGGGGGGGGCCTCACTTCCGTATCCCAGTGCGACCAGTAAAAACAGCCGGAAAGCCATCCGTCCTGAAAAACCAAAAAGC